>AWUE01019010.1:0-76783 GCA_001974825.2 Corchorus olitorius
CCTTGTCAACCTGCATCTCCTTTTTAGGTGCTTCAGGAAATTTGAGATAACCTTTTTCAATTTTCTCTTGCACCACCTTTCTGAAGACGGTGCAAGCATTGGTGGAATGTGTCCACGAATCATGATATTTGCAATAATCTTTGTCTTTGATTTCATCATGCGGAGGTATGACATGACCTGGAGGAAGTTTGATCATTCCTGACTCATGCAAGAAATCAAAAATATCATTAGACTTTGAAACATCAAATGAGTAGGTGCGGCTCCCGTCATATGGCTTCTTTTCGGCTTGTTGCTGATACATCTTGGCGAATCTTTGCTGAGTTTGAGGATGTGTAACTCCAGCTTTCACCAAGGATGGGCATTCAATAGGGCGATCTACTTTCACCACCTCTGCTACACTAAGTTTATAGTTTGGCTCCTGGTAGTAGGTGCCATAAGATGAACTTCTCCTTTCTGCCTCCTTTCGGAGTAGAGTTTTCGTATCTAACAACTTTGGTTGACATTTCATAAAAGTCTCTGAAATCAACTCCCTCAAACTTCTTTCGAAGTTCAAGATCTAAGCCATTATGTGCGAGGTGCACGAATTCCGCCTCTGAAAGTGGAGTGCGGCATCTGTTTCTCAACTTCTTGAATCTAGCAAGGTAGTCCTCCGCGGATTCTCCTTTTCTTTGGTACAAGCGAGAAAGATCACCCACTGAAATTTCAGGTTCAGTTCTGTAGAACTGAGTGTGGAAAACTCTCTCCATTTCCTCCCACGTTCTAACGGAGTTAGGTGGGAGATTGATGTACCAGGTGAATGCAGACCCAGCAATGGAGTGAGGGAAAAGGCGTAACTTGTGGAAACCAGAACTTGCTTCTCCGCACTGGATGGTGAAGCGAGCAATATGCTCTATAGTGGAGTGTTCACCAGAGATGCCCGAAAAGCAGGGATTGAACTCAGGGATTTTATATCCTCTTGGAAAAGGATGTAGCCGATCATACTCCTCTGGATATGGAGCTTGAAAAGTAGGACGGCTCATTCTCCTGAATCCAGGGCCAACAATGTCTTGTATCATCTCGGCAATCTGGTTTCTATTGAGTTGCGGAGGAAAAACCTCCTGAGGTGGTGCGACAGGCACTTGAGGTGGAAGTGCAGCATGTGGTAGTACAACATTACGAAGTGCGGCTTGGCGATATGCAGCATTGCCATTCCTTGCACCGTTTCCATTATTGTTCACACCATTGTTGTTCGCACCATTGTTGTTTGCACCATTCACCCTAGCATGGGGTGGCACATAAGCAACATTTCTTGCCTCAACTTGATTCATTTCGCCAAGGTTGTCGGCAATCACTTCATCAAGAGGCATCATATGGTTGATTTGGCGTCCAGGAGCATTCTCCGCACCAAGATCATTTTGAACAGCACCATTTCTCATGGGTGGAAGATTCTGGTTATCCACACCGTTGTTGATGGCATTATTCACACCATTCACTTGATTTGCATTGTTCACACCATGCTGGAGAGGTGGTGCAGGCAACTCTTCTTGTTGTCGCACCAGCACCACAGGTTGGTTCTGCCCCCCAAGTGCGGCGTTCAATCTAGCAAAATTTTGGGCACTTTGTCGAGATTCGGCCTTTGTTTGGGCCAATTCTAGCGCCACTCTGTCCGCATTATTGTCCATTTTCTCGATGGCCTGCGTCAAAGCACGAATCGCGAGCCATAACTTAAGACTTGTTTGGTGCGGAGACAGCTGCACCAAGGGTGGGTCGGCCACACCAGTCGTTCCACCAGATCCTTGGCCTTCAAGGAGGGCCAAGCCGTGGTTAGATGGGTCCTGTGGCTTCTTCCCGTTATCTTCCTTGTCCGACATCACTAGTGCAGCAAATAAACAAAGAAAACGAAAAAAGAAAGGGAAGAAGAAGAGAATGAAAAATAACGCATAAAAGAAAAAAGTAAAGAGAACAAGAAAATAAAACCTTTTCAACAGCACCGAGATGAGATCTGAATCCTTGTGATCCCACCGGGCGTGCCAAAAAGAGATGTTCGCGCCAAAAAATCTCTTTGGAGTTCTTGGTGAAAGGGTACCGAGCGTGCCAATCAATTTTGTCAAAAAATTGATAAAAAGTGCGATGAAAATTAAAAGATCAATTTTGTCTTAAAAATTGAGAAAAAGATGCAAGTAAAAATAAAATTTCAATTTTGTAGTAAAAATTGAGAAAAAGTGTAGTGAAAAGTAAAGGATTGCTTGGAGTGCAGCAAACATAAAGTAAATCAAACGAGTTGCGAGTCCTGAATCAAAGTCACACAAACGTGTTTAAATCATTGATTCCAGATTCAGAAAACATAAAAAGGATTGCTGTAAAAAAGGATATTTTCTTGATTCATGAAAGGAAAAATAACAAGGTTTTGTTATTTGATTGCAAATGAAAAGTAAATACAAGAGATTTCTTGTAAGAACAAGATTGAAAATAATAAAAAGAGAATCAAGTGTAGAACTTGATGAACAATATTGAGAAATAAAGATGAAAGCTCTGAGACTTGTTGGAAAAATGATAAAAGAAGCACTGGGCTTGATTGATTTGCACTGGGCAAGTGTTTTACTCTGAGGAGAGGTTTTTTGGAGAGGTTGCTGGAGATGTTTTCGTTGGAGGCTGCTCTCTTTATATAGGGGCCGGCCTCCTAGGGTTAGATGCAATCCGACGGTCCAGATTAACTCCCTCTTGATTCTGCATTATCTTCTGAATTTAATTCCTGATGTAAATCCCTTTAATTAAGGAAAATTCCACAAAAACAGCCAAGAGAAAGTCCACCACGTTTTTGCCTCTTAATTGTGATAATTATCACAATTAATTACTGAATTTTGAATTAAATTGGTTCCAAAAGTCTCGGTGCAGCAAGCAGGGGTGGAAAACCAAGTGCGCAGGAGCCAAATGGTGCTGAAACGGATTCCAAATGCCACGAAACTTTAAACTTGATCAATTGTACATGGGATTAGGCTAAATATCATATCACCATGATCATATGACAAAATCATGAAAAATCGATTAAGGCAATGGCTTAAACCGAGCTAATTTAACCATACTGTCCTTAATTGAATAAAAGTGAAAAGTTATGAAAATGGACAAACATGGCTAAATTCCTCCAAATAGCATCAATATTACTTGAAAACCAAGTTATTGTGCCAATTGGTGAAATCGCCATGCAAAAAATGTCTCGGGATTGAATTCTGTCCTTAATTGCACAAAATGCAAGTTTTCTTCCGGGCTCGGAATGAGCTGAAATTTGGACAGAGTGTTCTTCATAATATTTGGAACAACTTTAATAAAAGACATGTTGCCAAATTCATTCATCTTCAACCTCAATTTTGAAACCCTAATCCCATTGTCCTTAATTGAAAACTTGTAAAAAGTTTAACCTGGGAGGGCCCAAATCCGGTTTTAATGGCCTAGACCGGTCAAACCCAATTTTTGGAGTAAAATGGGGCGGTCTTGCTGTTTGAAATTATTTAATTCATTTAATTTCATAATTTCCATAATTTCCATAAGTAATTTGGGAGTAATTAAGGAAATTAAATCAATATTCAACTCTTTCCTTGTTGAATTTGGCCTAGGGTGGACTAAATCCAACCATCCATAGGACTTTAGAGGATTAAATCGTGGCCATCCATTTTGAGCAATTACATGATTACCCTGGATGTAAATCATGGTATAAACATAAAGTATCAACCAGTATTTTATGGCCATCTTTATTGCAGAAAAAACGTAGGGATGTTGGTTTCTGTTTCATGTGGAATCGGATTTTGATTTTTGATGAAACAATATTATTTTATAATTATGTGAGAATCTCCACTAAGAGTCGTTGTTCTGTCTTTGCAATAACTTGCTTCAAGGATGGATTTTAATCTATAGGAGAAAGATTGGCAGATTCAAACGGCACTGAGGAACAGAAGACGGCTATATATATGGCAATGTAATGATCAATTGAGACTGAAAATTTTGTGAACCGTGATTGAATAAAGAAAAAAATGGGGATTAACCATCATCGATGAGGAAGAGAGGGGGCAGTGAAGAAAAAAGCGCGTGACTTGTAAGCGGTGAAGAGGGAGAAAGAAAACTTTTAACAAAAATTGATTTAATCTAATCCGTTGGATTCAATAGATCTAAGGGCTGAAAAGGGTGTAAAACTTACTTTTGTTGCCCACAGAAGCCACGTACTAGTGCCTCGACTGAACAACCCTCGAGTTGTAGTGCTACCCCGTTTACACTGATCAAAACTAACTAATAAAATTATGCCACGTGAGTCAATTTTTAAAATTTATGTACAATTTTAGCTCAAAGTTTAGTCCCTTTCAAATTAAACAATACATAAAGGGTAAGTCCCCAATTTGAAGATATTATTGGGATAGAGTTTTAGATGATTGTTGAGGCTATATTAGTGATTGGTCCCATTGATGACGTGGTGGGTCTGTGTCACCTAATAATTTCTCATTTTTATTACTCTTACATATATTCTTACTTTTGATTTAAATGAGTCGGAATTAGGATAAATTTTCAAAATAATTACTCCCTTTGTCCCTTTATATTTGTCACACATCCTTGTCCCTTTTTATTTGTCACCTTCTAACATAAAACAATTTGTATCCCGAATTACCCTTATTTAATATTTGTCTCTTTTTCTTAAAAAGTGTTGTTAATTAATACTTGTCTCTAATATATATATGGAAAAGTGAGGTGAGAGTTGTATAAAAAATAAATGATGAGAGATGTAATGAGGGGTAATTTAGGAAAGTAAATCAAAATAATTATGAAATTTATCAATATTGTAACTAACTCTAACTTCTTTTATTGGTATGTAGAATTCGGTTAAGGGTGACAGATAAAAGGGCACATAGAGAATAATTTGCAAGTAGTCATATAAGTAACTTTCAAAGTAATTAAGTAGCTTCAAGGTAATTAATTTTCTCCGTATAATTAATTCAATGTGTGTCCAAAAAGGTTGAAATCCATAATTCAACTGCAAGAACTTTATTTTGTTGAAGTTAAATAAATAAAAAGAATAGTAAATCCTCTTAAGTTTATAAATTTAATTTAGTTGTTACAGCTGACTTTTTTTTAATCCTTTTTACAAAACTGAGGACTACAATTCGAAGTTTAGGATATTTACATATACTTACTTCACCACCTCTAGGCCAAAGTGTGCGGCAATAATTAATTTTAAGTTGATTTATTGAACTGATCAAGCCTGACTCGAAAAGCTCGAGGTAATCAACCTCATCACTTCGATTAGACTCGATTTCATTTCTTCCAGGTAATACTCGATTTCAATATAAATAAAAGTATTAAGGATTCATATGTGAGGGAAACATCACATATCATGAAGAGATGGGTTGCTAGAGTAGCATATATAAATGAAGGACCCAAGAAACCAATAATCTAGCCTTTTGAATTCAGGTTGGTGTCCAACATGCATATCTGCTACTCGGCGGGCCTTGTTGGAGCAGACAAGGTCCGGGTCTCTCCCAACAAGTGATATCAGAGATTGGTTGGACTCGACAGGTCTGGCCCATGAGCATGGTAAACCTGGTCAGCATACAGCCAAAGGCATGCGATTGTGGAGTGTTGTGCTTGCACTTTACGAGTTAAGTCTTATAGCCAGTAATTGGCTTAAGACATGACGGGTTGGACCGCACGGGGGAGAGATGAGGGACTCACAAGTGAACCGGAGATTGTTAAGGATTCACATGTAAGGGAAATATCCCACATCAATGAAGAGATGGGTTGTTAGAGTAGCATATATACATGAAGGACCCAAGAAACCAATAGTCTAGGGTTTTGGGTTCAGGTTGGTTTACCGTGTCCGACATGTATATGCGCTACTCGGCGGGCTTGGCTGGAGCAGACAGGGCCCGGGTCTCTCCCAACAAAAAGTATAATTTTATTTTTTTATAGAAAGTAATTCAAAATTCATTGATGGAGAAATCTTAAAAGACATTGGGTTTACAAACGCACAGGAAGACTCGTACAACGCTACATAATTAGCCTCAACACTGAAACATATCGAGCTAATTAATGTGCTAACAAACCCCTACCCCAACAAACAAACCCTTCCTAAAAATTGGACTATCCTAGATGCAAGCTGGAGGCCAAACCAATACTAAAAATAAAATTGAATAAATCCTGGCCCAAAGACTCAGCCTGCCCATGAGAAGACTCACTAGACCCTCCTAATAAACCAAGAAGCCCAACAAGAAACGGCCCATTAAGATTTTGAGAAGAATGCGAATTCTAAAAATACTGAAGTTGACCATTTCCTTGCATTGATTTACTTCCTTGATTCACGCCACCTTCAGTACTACTTCCTTGATTCACGGCGCCACCTTCAGCAACAACCAGTTCTTTTTATTTCGAAACTGCCTTACCAGCAAAGCCTACCGCCAACTCTCGTAACTGACTGAGCATGTGACATGGGCTGTAAACACCCATTTTTGACCCGTATACTTTAATTAGTACAAATTACTTCTTAATTTGCGATTAGAGGGCATTTAGGTCAATTCCTTAATTTTCTAAGACATTCTAAGTAATTTGGTTCATTGCATTGGCTTGCATAGTTAGAGTTCAAATTGAAAAAAATCATAAAAAGGTCCTTTATTTTTCATGGTAATTTTAATTAAATTGCATGGGCATGCATCATAGTTTTAATGAATAATTGGTGGTTTGGCATTAAGCACTTTAATTACTTATTCTAATATAAAATCATTCTAGGACAATTGATTTGCTTCAAATTACTTTAATTAGACATTTTTCACATAATATAGCATAAGTAGAATCTGCATTTTCATTTGCTACCAAATAGTCGCATTATAGTATTGTTATTACAAAACACAAAAAAATAGATAGTGATAAAGATCTCAAAAAAATAATTCCATTTCTTATTCATTTGTTTGCATTTAAATCTCATTTTGCAAAATACCAAACAAACAAAAAACAATTTTCATTTACATCTGCAGAGTTGCAAGATTAATGTTCAGGAAACTACAAAAATTGGGAATTAGAAAAAATTCAAAAAAACAATGGAAATGGGAAAATACAAAAAATAGAATAAAGTAGAAGTCCCATGACTCCCGCCCTTGGTCTTTTTCTCGAGTTCTAAGTTCTGTTTTTCCTTATGTGATCCATGTTGAACCTGCAAACAGGGAAGCAAAGAAGAAATGAGTCTATGAGCTGCAGAAATGACAAGGCTAGATTAAGATTCTATTGAAAAGCAAAGTGACCACTTTCTTGCACAAGTTAAAGCCTCCATACTGCAATTCCAGCTAAATTCAGTAAAGCAGAAAACATAAGTTCACCAATGCCATATTCATTCCATTTTAGGCATACAAATAAGAACAGGATAGTGAACGAAAGGTCTAGGAACTTTAGCTAGCTAAATGAAATTTCATGGGCGAATAGGCAAAATAAAGTCACAAGCACAGAACCAAAGTCAGACATTCACCTAGCAGCCAAGCTCATAAGCACTTCAAGGCAGAATGATCATCATAAGCCAGGCCAACAGAAATAATCTCAATATGGGCATGTTTATTTGCATTTGAAAAAAAACAGTTACAAGCAAACAACATACTGAAAGCAATCCAAGTTCAATCGTGACTATACAGTGCAAAACACGTCATCATAGATAAATGTCAGAGTCGTCAACAAGCACCAAACCTATCATCAATCACATGATCATACCAGGAGGGAAAAGAGAGCAAAACAGTGAGGGCAACCATAAAACAGAAGAACCAAACAAAAGGGAAACAGTTATACCTAAAAGGGAAGGGTCTCTCCACCAGTTCATCATGGCCAGCTCAACATTCCCCTTATCAGTAGCTTATGCTAAAAAAGAAAAAAAAACAAAAACAGTTAGCATCGAGAAAGGAGGAACCCTTTCATTCATTGAACCCAAAAAAAAAAGAAACGGAGTGAAAGGATAAGAAGGAAGAAATTACAGAAAAATGGCACTGAATCTTCTCTCTCTCACTCTTCACACTTTCTACACAATTCTTCTCCATCCATACTCATCTTCGCTCTCTCTCACAGCAACCTCTCACACTCTCTACGCACACTGAAGGAAAAACACAGAGCTCTTTTTTTTTTTTGGGCTCCTTCACCCTTTGAACCCAAAAAAAAGCTCTCTCAACAAAAAATCCAGGAAGTACTCACCATCAACAGAATTCAAGCTCTCTCATCCATACCCAACATACTCGACACTCTCCTTCCCTCTCGAAAAGAACCTTGATCACACAGACTGAATTTTTCAGAGACCCGAAAGGGATCCTGCTTTCTTCACTGACCGGACTCTTGCTCTCACTACTTTGGACTCTCTCTTTCTAGCTTTGAAAAAAAATCTCTCCCCATCAAGCATCGTCACTCTCTCCCGAACCAACACCCTTTCATTTTCTTCGACCATTCAATACAAGCTCAGATCCATTGAATTGTGGATACATGTAAAAAGAAAAAGAAACCACAAGTGAGAGGTTCATTCAAAAAATGATAGCCTTCCTTAACAAGAATCAAAGAGACGCTTACATAGAAATGAAGAGAGTGGGCTGAAGAATAACATACCAGGAGTTGAGAGCTATCGAACGGTGAAAGAAGGAGATCGGAGCAAAGTTTGAGCTGACTGTTAAGCGAACTTTCACGGCATTTCAACCATGGGATCGCTAAACCAACCCCAGATCTGAACTCAGAGGATTACGGTGGTCATATTTGGAAAGTTTGAAGGTCAATGATGGAGGTTTGAAGGTCCGGCTCGGCGGCACCGCCATGGGAAACGATTTCCGGCTACCAGGAGTGGTGGCGGTATTTGGTTAGGGTTAGGAGCAAAGAAAAGAAGAAGAAGAAAGAAGAATGGGGTGGGTTATATAGTGCCATACCATATTCATCAATACGGTGCCGTTTGAGTTAGTTAAGTTGCCTTTTTCTTCAATTTAGTCCTATATAATATTGATTCATGCATTTCGGGGCCTGTTTATCTTATTTTGTTTCTAATTTTACAAATGATGAAGCTTCTTTTAATTAATTTCTATGAATCTATGTTTCTATTGTGTTAGTTTGATGCTTAAAGTAATGTTTTTGCTAAAAGTTTAATTTTTTATTGAAAAATCTTTGTCTTTGGTTAATGAAATAGGGTAGTTTAGATTTTTGTTCATTACCTTTGCTTTTATGATTTATTTTGGTGGGAGTTTATGTTTTAAGGGCTTAAATTGATGTTTCCATGTTAAAGTTATGATTTTGGATTTATTTATGATCATTTCCTTTGGATTTTAATTTAAATTTAGAAGAAAAATCAAGTCTTTGATTCCAAGTTTTGATTTTTAAACATGATTGATTCAAAGATGGATTCATGGTCATTTTTGAGTTGATTTTTAAAATAAAGGTGAAATCTTTGAGTTAAAGCTTAAATTTTCAAATGAGAATTAGCTTAATAATTGATTTTTCATAAAGAGCTAATTTTCATTTTAAAATCTAAGCCTTGAATTTAAAGATCTCATTCCTTAGAATTAAAAGTCAACACAAGGAGGGTTTAGTGAATCTACTTGAATTAATCCTAGCTTGAGAATCAAAGCTTGGATTTAGAAGATTAATTCTCTTTTAAGTTTACATTAAACTAAGGAAATGGCTTTAGTTCATGATAATTTGTATTTTGGTTCATTTAAAGACTCATACTTGTATTTGAGTTCAATTAAGTGCCCGGAAATTTCAATTTAAGTCACATAAAGACTAAAACTTGTTCCCTTGTCCACTTAGGTCCCCTGATTGGTGTCCCAATTTACCTCTTGATTGGATTGAGTCCTTTGATTTTAATTTTATTGCAATTTTCTCCTTTATTTCTGATATTAGTAATGTGATTGTGCAATTGATCCCATGTTTTACATATTTTATACTTGTTTGCTTTCCTGAATTTTGCTAATCGTTTGCTTGGTGTGCAGAAATGTCCCCAGTCAGTCCAATTTGACAATTAGGCTTCCATTTCTTTAAGTCATTTGTTATTTTTCATTAATTGGCTCGTTAGGCCTTGGTTTGTAATAATTTAGTAAAGTGGAAACTAATTGCATGCATATCATATTTACTTGTCATTGATTATATTTGTTTGCATATCATGTCACCTCCTTAATTCAGTTAATGACCATAACCCTTCCGAAGAAGGGGCATTCAGTGTGTTGTCGAGTTTTCGGGGCCACTGAATGTCTCCGAGGATGAGACGACTCTTCTCGGGATGCGTAGGGGCTCCGAGCATATATCCCGGGAAGTGCTTTCAAAAACCCGGGTTACGTGAGTTAACTTTAATAATTGGACTTTGCATTCAACATTTGCATACATGCATTAATCTAGAATTAGAAAAAGATCAAAAAAAAGGGAAAAAATCATAAAACTAAAAGAGGCAATAAAAGGTGTTTTCAAAAAGGTTTTTCTCAAGTCATGTTCTCTTACTCAATTTTCAAAATTAAAAAATGGATGATTCAAGAGTTTTCAAGGTAAGCATTTTCAAAAAGGAATGTTTTCAATTAAGCAATTCCAAAAGAAGATTTCGGAAATTAACAAAATTGGTCAAATTTTCTTCAAAAACAAAAAAAGGGTAAAAAGATTTTGTCACATCATTTTCAAAATTTCTTCCCGGTGCGGAAGACTCAACAAGAGAACAAAAAGTGAAAGAGAATCGAGATAGAATTATTGATTGACAGTATTCGATTATATTCTTCGAATTCTCGACATTGGTTCCAAAAATGGTTTTATTTTCTTTTTATTATCTTTTTCTAATAATAATCAAGATTAGGATTAAAAGCAACCTTTTTCTTTTGACCCACTAGTTCTAGTTAGATTAAGAGGTACAGTCACTTGACAGGCGCTCCGGGGTACTGATCCTTCCCAGGCGTAATCGACTCCCGAACTTAGATTTAGGATACAAAGACCGGACCTTAGGTTTAATGGGTCCATTGCCGAGTTTTGGACTTTACTTAGCTTAAGTGGCCTTTAGGTGGCTAATCACACCTTAAAAAAGATTAGTGGCGAATCCATTTCCAACATAGTTTCAGCAGGGTTCCTCGGACCCAAACGTTTGGACACATTGGCTGCCACCACGACGGCTACCACCTCCTCTCATGGCAGACTCCACTAGAGAACGCCTTACCGCCGCCGAATTAGCCTTGAAAAGGACATGTCTCATGGCTTTAACGTTTGTTGGTTTCCTCGACAGGAGCTTCCCATTTAAGCCAAACCAACCATAGTCGTTAACTACTTTCTCCATCTCCACTCCTGTCAAAGATAGCTTCGAAAACATGTTTGCCAGACTGAGATAATCCGGTGGCAATCTGGACCATATGTTCGAGAGTGAACCTGCCATTTTCCTAACCTTAATATAGTAAGAAAATAACTGCTTAAGAAGAAGGTGAGCACATAGAAAATCCAACAGATATTCAAACCACCAGTACCAAAGAGAAAAGGTGAAATTTGATACAAATAGATAGCAATACCGACCCTCATGGCCATTTTGAAATTCAAAAATCAAAATTGGATTTGGGATCTAGAAGGAAATAGAAAAATCCTCAAGAGAATCAAAGGGATAATCTAAGGAATTTAGCTTGTACTTGGACAAGATTGAAACACCATCAAAGGGAAAGAGTAAAACCCCACCAAGGGGGAAGGATGAAAGTAGGGAAAACTCAAAAAGAGTCATTTACCAAGGATTGTATGCTTTTAGTTATGTTGTTTTTTTGCTACTGGCCAGAGATGCCGGCGCCGATGATGATGACAGGGGAGCGAGATGAGGAATTCATTAAGAAGAGAGGAAAGAAATTAGAAAGAAAGAGTTTTAAGGCAATGATACAATCGTCTCATAAGTCCTAAAAGCCGATATTGGGTAGCCTTGAGAAATCGAGTAGTGATTGAAGTATGATTTAATTTAAATATTAAGAAAATATAATATAAAATAATATAATATATAATTGTAATAAGAGAAGATATTAAAATTTTGAAAACTCGATAAAGCTCACAAGTCACCCAAGTTTTTTTTTAAGAAAAGATTGTAATTTTCATTTATGAAAATGAAATTACAAAGATAATACTCATAATTACAATAGATTGAGAAGAATGCTCCTGTCTAAGATCTAGATCTAGGTCTTGCTCGGTGATCAGATGAGTCGTCTTGATGATTATACAAAGGCTCCAACCTTCTTCATAAATCTTTCGCATGTCCACCACTTCATCGCTTTTGCTTCTTGGTGAATCTCCCAAGAAAAACTTTCAACAACGAACAAAAAGTGGCTGATTCGAGGATCATTAGCACGCACCCTTTGATCATAAAGAAAAAGCATTCCGACAAGACAAACTGTGTTCAATATATTGCAAACTAGAAACTTGACAAATGCTAGACTCATACTCAACACTAACTAACTCAAAAAACTGACTCAATAAAACTGATTAAAACCTGACAGGTCAATAGATCTGGGGACTTTATTCTAAAAGAAAAGTAAAAGAGGATCAGGCGCCTCCTCCCTTTGACAAAAGAGTCAGGAGGAGGAGGAAGAAACACAAGTCACCCAAGTTGATAGTATTATTATTATGAAATTCAAGTTTAACGCCACAATAAACAAGTAGAACTAAAATAACTCAGGAATATATAGTTTATAGTTTAGCTCGTTAATTTACACTGGTAAATAAATAATAAGGATTAAAAGGTTGGCAAAATGCTCAAATTATGGCTAAATTTTTTGATTGAATATAATTAGACCATATTTTGCAATATCAGGCACATTTTAGATGGAGAAAAGGCCTAATCTGATTGAAAATCCTAACGTGTGTGTTTGATATGGGTGATTAGTAAGAAATTCACAGTGATATGCACTCTAGTGATTTGATCACTTTGTTTGGTAAAAAAATTAGACAATAATCTTAAATCACTATCCAGAATCTTAATTCTCATCCAAAAGGGTTATATATTTATCTTTTACATATTTACCCTTAAAATAAAATAAGGTTAATTTAGTGGTTTTACATTAATTATCTATATTTGTGCCAAACATGGGGATTATCACCATGAAGTTTCTCACACCAAACATGGTGATTTAATATCACCCTTAAATAGATCATCTTGATTATTAGATCACCATAGTGATCTTGAATAAGCTACCAAACACACACTTATATCTAATTAGATTCAATCAAAAGAATTAAAACTAATTTGAGCAATTCGCCAAATTTATAGTCTTGATTTGACCATTTACCCTAATTTACATCCCTAATATATAATTCACCACCACATATAATTAGTGTGAATGAAACAAAAGATTTTTTAATATATATATATATATATATAATTAGTCTTGATTTTCTAATTAGAGAATGATTTTTTTAGATAGATTATAATCTTGAATAATTAGTTTTTGTTAGATTTAATTTTTCTTTTTGTATTTGACGCTATTAAGGATCTAACCTTAGTCACTGGAACTTAGAGAGTCGTACTCCACCACCAGAATATGACTGATGTGATTCCTACTAACTTAATTCGTCACAGTTTAGTTATTAAAAAAAAAAAGTGAACTCATGACACTAGACTACACCTACTCAAGGGCTTGGCTACCCATCAAGCTCGAATGCTCGCCTGAAAAATGGGAGGGTTTGGACATAAATAGTAGGCCCATTTACAGGCCCTGGACAAAGAAAATGTCATGTTTAAAAAATTATTTGTGCCTTGGTTTTGATGTTTTAGATCCGAGCCTAGCTGTCTTGCCTGTATAATATATATATATATATATATATATATATATACACTACATATTATTTGAAACACCCAATAAAATTACTAAACGCCCCTTTTGAGGATCGATGAGGAGGTTCCATTTGAACTTTTATAGTCCTTTTCTGTCTTTTCTCATTTGCCAAATTACTAAGAAGACCCTAGATTAGTTTCTAGGCAGTTCTTGCCCTTGAGACCTTTTTTGTAATTATCTGTTTCCTTTCACACAATAAATGTTATAATAAATCATATCCCCCCTATCTCTACATAATTATTCTACAAAATAAATAATATTTTCTTTTAAGTTAGAACAAAGTTGTTAGATAAGATAGCTAAGGATCAAGATTTGAGTTGAGTATTTCTTAGTTTACAAATAATTTTCTATGATTTGAGTTGAGTATTTCTTAATTTACAAAGAATTTTCAAGACTTATCTAAGGCCTATGCTGTGTGGGAGCCCTTTTTAACGATGTCTATTAATGTTATTCAACCCATGAATTACAATTTAGAATTGTAACATTAGTGGGTTAACAGCATAAACGTTTAAAAGCTCTGATATAAAATTTCTAAGTAAAAATTAAAGCTAAATCTTATACTGATGATATGATCAGTCCATTATAGACAAGACTGTTTTTAGAAAACAAATGGACTTATTGGCCAGTCCAAAAACATAACAAATAGGGTTTATTTTAATTTGATAACAAAACCAAAGATGGTTAATCATCAAGTTATTGATTTGTTTTTCAATAATGTTAACTTAGCTAAAGATGCAATATGTGAATTCTTAAGAGACCGCAAACCATTTGTTTCCAGTGATGCAATGCCTTATCAAACAAATAACAATTTCTAAATGTCCATATGAAGAAGAGAGTAAACTTAGTTTTTGTTTTAAGTGCTACACACTTTAGAGGAGGAAACAAAATTGAAACTTTTGCATCTGTCCATGTACAAACTAATATTTACTATTTATTGCTAACTTTAGGGCATATGCTCAATGTTAATAATATAGCCTTTTAAAGATGCAACACATTTAAAATCATAGTACTTTCGAATTTTCCTACGCATCAAACAATTTAATTCGAATAGGAAATTGTTTAAAGAAGTAGATTTATGAACGCCCGACGCGTCAGCGCGGGCCAATCCACTTGTATATATAATTTGTGTACCACACCAAAATTACTAAAAGCGCAATCTACTTTTTCTGAGCGTAGAGATAACTACTTCATTTTTGTCTTTACTCCCACGTAGTTATCCTATGTGTTTAAGTGTTCTAACAGGCTTATTAGAAAGCCCATATTCAACGAGGCTATTCACGTGCAAACTTAGGTCCAAATTTAAAAAAATTGACTGCAGCGCAAGCGCAAGCTAATTCACTTGTATATATAAATTATATATATATATATATTAATTGAGTAATTATATTTATATATAATAAATTTGTGCAATTTATATGTATACCTTAATTTAAACTAGTAAAACTTTACTAAAAAATAATCTCTTTAACAAAACTTATTTTATTTAATTTGTTATTAGAATGTTTTAATTTTTGAATTTTATTTTTTTAAAAAAAATAATTGTTATATTATTTTATAAAAAAATAAATATGGATGTGCTTGTGTGGGTCTGATCATGTATTTTAGAATATATGGGTGGATCTTGAACAAAAATAAATGTTTGTCTTTTGGGCCAGGTCGGGCTTGGGAAATATATAAACTATATAATAAATACCAAGTAAAAACCCAGATTGAACCCGGCTCGGCCATGAGCAGGACTACACTAGACTATCATCATATATTAGTATTTAGGATATATAGATATATTGTTTATATATAAAAACACATTAGTCTATAATATATATAATTTTTTTATTTTTTCGGCCAAAAAAAAATATACTATATATAAAAGTACGAGTTTTGTAAAACTTTTTAATCGTTTATACCCTTATTTTTTGAACATATTTCTTTTTTTGTCTATACTATATATAAAAGTACGAGTTTTGTAAAACTTTTGAATCGTTTATACCCTTATTTTTCGAACATATTTCTTTTTCTTTTTTTGAAAGAAAATGTAATTCTCATTCATTCAAATGAAATTACATCAATAAAACTCAAAATTACAATAAATCGAGAAGTGTCTTCCTTCTTTATTTGTGGATCTGGATTTTGCTTTGGAATTCGAGTCATCTTATCGATCATTCGATGCCTCGAACCTTCTTGATAGATCTCTACCATGTCTGTCACCCTTTCACATTCACCTTCGTTCTTGTGAGAAAAAAGTGATTGATTCGACAACGTCCTTTGACTGACTTGCAAATCAAAAGCAAAATCATCATATTCGTAAATCTAACAATTCTCAATCTATTGCAAACTGAGAAAAACAAACTTGATTGACTCCAAAAACTGACTCAAACGTACTAAAAACCCAAAGATCTTGGGACTATTAACCCAAACAAATCTAAAGATTTGTGAGACTTTATCTAAAAAAACAAAGAAAAGAAAAAGGAGATGAAAAAGATCAGATCCCTCGTCCCCCTTAACAAATAATGGTCAAGGAGGAGGAGCAAATAAAAACTCAGAAGAAAAAACTAGAGAGAAAGGGGAGAGGGAAAGGCGGCTAGGTTTTTTCATTTTCGAACATATTTCTTAAATGTCATTGTTTAAACTTTTATAATTTTACTCAACTAAAAACTCTATTTTATTTAATTAAATTTATAAATATTTTATTTTTACCCTTTTATAGTTTTAATTTTAAAAAAAAACTTAGATTTATTAGAATTTTTACATATATTTCTCAAATGACATTGTTTAAACTTTTACAATTTTACTGTTACCAAAAAAAATTTATAGTTTTACAGTTTTATTCTAGTAAAAACTATATTTTTATTTAATTAAATTCAGTAAAAACTCTATTTGTATTTGATTAAATTTATAAATATTTTATTTTTACCATTTTAATTTAAAAAAATTGGAGACTTTTTGTAGTTCTGGACCCAACCCAATTATAATATAAACTAATAAAAGTATTATTATCGTTACTTTGAAATTTAAAAGTTAAAAATATTTCTCAAAAAACTAATTAAGTTAAAAGGTAGTAGTTTAATATATTGAAGTGTGTAATAAGAATTTAAAGTTTCTAAAAAAAAAAGAAGAGTAACGTGCAATTATTTTCTTTGACTTATAATTGATTTCAATTATTATTTTAATTTTCATTTAATATAAACACGATGGGTTACGTACAATGCACATGGAAGTAAAGACTAGTAGAAATAAAATTCATAATCTACAATGAAATTAAAGATTGCTTCTCAAGGATGTTGGGCTAAGGTGTAAATTTGTTTATTCTGACCTAATTAATTGTAAGTACCTTCTTTTTGGCGAAAAAAAAAAAGATAAGTAACACAAATTGGTAAAAGTATTATGACAAAGGGCGGTTATGAAATTCAATTTCCTTTTAAGAAAAAAATAATTATAAAAAATGATTAAGTCATCTATAACCAAAAAGCAAAGGCCAATTATTCAAATTGGTCCCTAATGTTGGGGAAAATGCTTAAATTAGGACCTAACTTTCTAATTATTTGGTTAAATAAGTCTGTAGCATTACAAATCGGTTTAAATCAGTTCCTGGCATCAATTGGAAAGTGCACGTCTCATCCAAACACCGTCAAGTTTTAACAGCCTGATGACGTGGCCAAAAAATTAATATTTAACTGTTTTTTAATAATTTTATTAGGAGGAAAAAATGTGAAATTAAATAAAAAAGAAAAGAGAGTTAATATTATACCTTGGGGAAAATTGACGTTTTAGGGTTTATAAGAGAGGGGATTTACAATATCCATACCCCAAATTTCAATCTTTGATATAATTTCCAAAAAATCGATCTTTCTTCAAATCGGTGAAAATCTTGAAATGTAAATTAGTTGGTCTTGGCTTTTGACCGTCTCAACCGCCTCGCCGCCTCATCATTCACACAAGCAGCCTCCTTTGCCGTGTTCAATGTGCTGAGTCAGTGCCTGCACCCCCCAATGCCACGTATCTCCGCTGACCACCTCCCTAGTGTCCTCTTCCACACACCTCTGTAGGTTTTCTGTAGTAAAATAGCAATAGGAGTACCGGTGTCTCTCTTGTTATTAGACTTGAAATGATGAGAAATCGAAACAAAACTTGGCGTTTCCGAAGTGGCTGGAGTGGTGGGGTTGGCTTTGTTACCAAAGAGAACATGTTGGCCAACCACAATAGCTATCCCACCAAGAATAGGAGAAATTATTAAATGGATCGAGTCCACCACATCATCCATGGTCCCGACCAATACGATCGTGATAAGTCAGATTTCTTCCTAAAATTTAGGCACAAATTTAGCACCAGGTTTAGCCTCAAGTTTCACCATATGAGATTTACAGGGTAAATCCCTAAATTTAGAATATTAATTTGCTAGGATTTTAGAAATTTTAGGAAAAAATTTGACTTGTCACGATCTTATTAATCGGGACCATGGATGACGTGATGAACCCGGTCCATGTAATAATTTCTCCAAGAACAGAGTGCACTTTGATTCGAGCTTCTATCATGGTTTCAACTTCATTCTCTTACACCTCATCATAAAATCCATTAAAAACCCCTAAGATATAAATGTAAATCGGCAGATAGTTTTGCTTGTGAAAAACTTGAAACGTTATAATGAAAATCTAAAGATTGAGTTTGATGTTTTGAAGGTCTTTCAAATGAAGCATTTTGAGTTGTAAATTTTGGAAATAAATTTTTTCCGAAAAAAATAAATTAATTTTATAAAAAAAAATAATAACTACCAGTCTTCAGTTGCGGTAAAAGTATAAAATCAGTCCCTCAAGTGAAGCGAAACTAGCATTTTGGTCCCCAAAGTGAGAAAAATATGTAATTCGGTCCCTCAAGTGGAGATAACCGGGCAATCATGTCCTTTTCGTTAGTGGCCGTTCAATGTGCCGTTAAACGTCCGACGTGGCAGTGACGCCGTCAAATATGCTGACGTGTCAACTGCCATGTCATATTTTTTGATTAAAAAATGTTTTAAAAAAATATATAATTTCTTAAAAAATAGTCAGGGGCCCAATTGCTCAATTAACTTCACTTCAGGGACTCAATTACTTACATAGTTCACTTCAGAGATCCATTTACACATTTGCCCCTAATTTTTGGTTTTTTTGAATAAAAATAAAAAAATTTCATTCTTTCTTTTTTTCTGTTTTTTTTAAAATCATTTTCTTCTTTTCCAAAACTCGTGGTGAATATGATTAATATATTAAATAGTAACAACAATAGATTTATAAATGATCTAATTAGAATTATTTAGTATATATTAATCAATTATATCAAGTTTCTCTTCCCTGACTGTTTCTTGCTTTAATCAGTCCATTTCATAATGCTTTACTTAATAATAGTTAATTTATAAAACAACTACGTACAATTTTTAAAAAAAAAAACACTCAAAACCTAATATATAATTTTTAAGAAGAAAAGATACGACTTTCAAAGAAATTCTGCTTCCTACCTGAAACAAAAGGATAGTAATTTAAAGTTGTAAAATCTTTTTGTAATCTAACCGATAAAAAAAATTTGATTTGTTTGATTTACTGTATATTCTTTTTTTTTAAGTTAAAACGAGATACTTTTTCATTAATTAAAGGGGTTGGATTACAAATATGAAAGGGTAAATAACCCAAACAATACCATTTGGTCACCCAATCTACACTCAGATTTGGCAATATTATGAGTTAAAATATTTGTCCTCATTTAAAGAAAATTAAAAGAGATAGTATCAAAATTTAAAAAATCATTTTCTTCTCTTTTTTCAAAAAAAGAAAAGAAGAAAGTGATTTTTTTTAAAACAGAAAAAAAAATGAATTTTTTATTTTATTAAAAAAAATTAGGGGCAAATGTGCAAATGGATCCCTGAAGTGAACTTAGTGAGCAATTGAGTCCCTGAAGTTGAGTTAATTAAGCAATTAGGTCCCTCACCCAATTTCTATTAAAATATATATTTTAAAAAAATATTTTTTTTATAAAAAATATGACGTGGCAGATGACACGTCAGCATATTTGACGGCGTCACTGCCATGTCTGACGGTTTAACGGCACATTAACGAAAAGGACCTGATTGCCCAGTTATCTCCACTTGAGGGACCGAATTACATATTTTTTCACTTGGGGGACCAAAATGCTAGTTTCACTCTACTTGAGGGACCAGTTTTGTACTTTTACCCTTCAATTGCACATGTCAATTTATCATTTGTTCATGCCCCCACTGTTACACGTATATCACCTGTGTTCGTTCCAATTGATGCCAGTGATTGATTTGAGTTGGTTTTGCAATATTAGAAATTTATTTAATCAAATTAGAATGTTAAGTCCTAATTTGAGCATTTTGCAAACGTTAGGTACCAAAGCAATTAGCCAAAGCAAAAGATCAAACCACAGTTCAATATAGTGATAGGCGGCTGGACAGGTGGAATTTTGCATGCGCCGTCCCCACCCCATCATCTTAACAATTCTTCCCCACTCCATCGTGCCTCCTCTTCATTTCAACTTCTTCCAAGAAAAGCACATTAACCATGAAAAAAGTTTTTCTTCTTTTGTTCTTTTGATGAAACTATATTTAGAAATAACTCGGTATAAAAAGTTATTTTTCGTTATATTTAAATTCAATAATAACTAAAATATAAAAGCTTTGTAAATCGTTCTCAAAAGGAAGAAAAAAAAAGGCTTTGTAAAGCATCGACATTGGTTCCTTGATTCTTTTATAAATATGTGTATTATATACGTTAGGTATAAGACTCGTGCTTCGCTGCGGGATTGAAAATTTTATGAAGTACTCTTTGTGGATCTTTGTTAATCGGACATATGGATTAAAAATTATATGATATTAAATAAATCGTCAATCGAAATTAGAAAATGTCGGAAGTCTTTTTTTAAAAAACATAAAAAATAGCTTTTGAGTCCTTTTTGAATTATCTTAATTGGACAAATAAAACAAAAAAAAACTAAAGCATTAAATCGAGTAAGATAGAATTTGTAAATGACTAATTAGTATAAAATAGAAAAGTATGAGGGTCATTTGATAAATAGTTCAAATAAGAAAATATTTGTTGATAAAGATCTTGAAACATAAAAATTCCCTTTTTAACCCTTCATGAAACTTGTAGATCAAATTTAACTTTCGGATCCTTCATGATTCATGAAAGTCGTAGATCACGCAATAACCTTTTAATCGACACTTAAATAACTTTAATCAGACATGTGGATCCAAAACTATGTGATATTAAATAATTCGACAATCGAAACAACCAAATTTGGGAATCATTTTTTTTTATTGAAACATAAAAATTGGTTTTGAATCCTTAATGAGTTGGAGATAATGAAATTACCTTTTAATAGAAACCTGAATCAGCTTAATCGGACAAGTTGGAAAAAAAATTAAGCTTAAGTGTTAAATTGATTAAGATAAAATTAGTAAAGGACTAAGTAGTATAAAATAGAAAAATATGAGGGTCATTTGATAAATAATCCAAATAAGAAAATTTTTGTTGATGAAGATCTTGAAACATAAAAATTCCCTTTTGAATCCTTGATGAAACTCGTAGATCAAATTTAGCTTTCGGCTCCTTCATGAAAGTCGTAGATCATGCAATAATCTTTTAACCTATACTTGAATAACATTAATCGAACATGTGGATCTATGATATAATAAATAGACCGGCATCAAAATGACCAAATTTCGGAAGCATATTTTTGATTTGAAACATAAAAATTGGATTTTGAATCCTTTATGAAAGTTGTAAATCATGAAATTACCTTTTAATAGACACCTGAATCAACTTAATCGGACAAATTGGTAAAAAAAAAACTAAAGCGTTAAATTGAATTGTAAAGGACTAAATAGCATAAAGTAGAGAAATATGGGGTCATTTCCTAAATAATCCAAAAAAAAAATTTGTGTTGGTGGTGATGGGATCCATCAAGAGTATCTTTTTCCCAAAATTTCTAAAATGTCTTTGGTCATCAACTCAAATTACAAAAACAAGCATAAAATAACAAAAATACCCCTCCCAATTTATTCTTGGATCAATGTGCTCAAATCTTTAGATTGATTTTTTGGTCATTTCTCTTCTTCCTCTTATTGTTTTGTATGTATATTATGTTGGTGACTAGAACTGTTCAAGGGTTAGGCTACCCGCTCAAACCCGAAGGCCCACCCAAAATTTGGGAGGTTCAAACAAATATATGGTTCGGTATCGGGTTTCGAACAAAGAAGAGAAGACTCCTTTTTAAAAATGGATCGGGGTATGGTTTTGATGTTTTAACCCTAAGCCCGGCCCAAAATATATATAAATATTATAAGTTATTTTATTATTTATATTCATTTATAGTAATGTTAAACAATTTATATATGTTTTTGCTAATAATGAACATGATATTAAAATGGGCTACACAATAGGAGGTATGTAGCCCTTTCCTATCCTAAATCGCACTCCATTCATCCCAAGATTCGAACTCGAGACCTCCGATAAGATGTCTCAAGCTTTAACCACTATGATGTCCCTTTGGGGACGTTAAGCAATTTATATGTATACCTTGATATAAACTTAAGAGACTTTACTCAAATCTAATTTCTTTATCAAAAGTTATTTATATTTATTTTATTATTATTAGGTTATTTGTGTATTACTTTTTAAATTATGTTTTATATAATTTTAATTATTATTTAAAAATATACAAAATATGAGCAGACTTGTGCAGGCCTTGATCATGTCTTTAATTAAGAATATAGACAGATCTTGGACAAAATCATAGGCGCGTTTTTCGGGGTAGGCCAGGCTTGGGCAAGCATGAATACTATAATTATCAAACTCAGTCCCGGCTCAAACCAGGTTCGGTCGGGCTCATATGGACACCTCTATCGGTGACTTCCATGGGTTAGACGATGAGATTGAGGTTTTTCGAGACGATTAAAAGAGTTCTCACCCCTAATTCTTCTATGCAAAAGTGGAGATTTTGGAGATTTTGACTAGTGTTCCTCTTACGAATGGATTTAGAATAGGGGACTTACTTACCCTAACAACGATTACATTACTCTAAAGGATAGAACTATGATGTCTACCAAATCTAAGACATAATCTAAGATAAGTTGGATATAGAGTTTGTTATGTGATTGAGCCGTCCCTTCTACTTCAATTCTTTTTTTTTATAAGCTTTGTGATCTATCACATAATTGTAATGAAATTTACATTTTAGCAAAAGAAAAAATGCATACAGTGATATATATATAGCCTTCATGTGCGTTGCACGTGATCCAACGTGTTTTAATTAAATATTTTTATGAAATTTTGATAACCACATTATGAAATTTTGATGATTATTTTATGAAATTGTGATAAATTCCCAATGAAATACTGATAACTTAATTATGAAATTTTAATAAACATTTCTATGAAATTTTGATAACCTCCATATGATTTTTTTGATAACCCTCTTTATGAAATTTTATTAATCTCCCTATAAATTTTTGATACCATAGTATGAAATTTCGATAATCTCTCTATGAAATTATATATCATTTTCACATTGAACTCCTCTATTTAGTAGCATATATGAATCATTCATATTAAACTTTCTCATTCTTAGATTGAGCTTGTCCGTTCAATAGTACAAACATATATCATTCATATTGAACAATGTTGGACTATGATTCGAGGTTTTTGAATTATAGGCCCTAAATTAAGCATTTTTGTAAATATCGAGCCCTTAATAACTCATAAAGCATTATATATACTATGATTTAAAGATTTCACCAAAAAAAAATATTTAAAGATTAATCACTCAATATATCCTCATTAAAAGATTATTAATTAATAATTATGCATTACACAATATACATGTGCGCAGATTACAATTAATTTTGGATAATTAATCACTATCGATTAATTTTTGGTATGGTTTCTTGTGATTTTATAAAACATTTCAATTTCAATTCCAAAAGTACAACTATAGATAAATTTATGTCCAAACTCATCAACCTAACCTAGAAAAATTAACGGTCTATAGACAAAAATGTATAAAAGTCTATAATTTACATAGTCGATTAGCTTTTTAACAAAAAAAAATTACAAATTAATTCATATTGGATGTTAAATTTTGTTCCTCTAGATTAATTATCACGAAGAAATATATTAATCAAAAAAGTTGATAACCACATAAATTGATAATATATTTATTAATATTGCATAAGAAAAAAATGCTATTTAATAAAAAATTTTGTCAATATTATCAATATTATATTTTTTATATAATTTAAATCAAAAATCCTTTAATGATTAGGACTTTATATTTTAATAATGACAATTTTTATATATTTAAATAGTGACATAATTAAAATATATTGGAAATTTTATATATTTTAATAGTAATGGCATAATTAAAATATATTTTAATAATGTCCATTTAGAAATATGTTTAAAAAATAAGGGTACAATCAGAAAATATAAAATTTCCCCTTTTTCGTACTTTTATATATAGTATAGATAAGCTTTCTCATTCTTAGATTGAACTCGTCCGTTCAACAGTACAAACATATATCATTCATATTGAACAATGTTGGACTATGATTCGAGATTTTTTGAATAATAGGCCCTAAATTAAGCATTTTCATAAATATCGAGCCCTTGATAACTCATAAAGCATTATATATACTATGATTTAAAGATTTCACCAAAAAAAGATTTAAAGATTAATCACTCAATATATCCTTATTAAAAGATTATTAATTAATAATTATGCGTTACACAATATACATGTGCACAGATTACAATTAATTTTGGATAATTAATCACTATCGTTTAATTTTTGGTATGGTTTTCTGTGATTTTATGAAACATTTCAATTTCAATTCCAAAAGTACAACTATAGATAAATTTATGTCCAAACTCATCAACCTAATCTAGAAAAATTAACGGTCTATAGACAAAAATGTATAAAAGTCTATAATTTACATAGTCGGTTAGCTTTTTAATAAAAAAAATTACAAATTAATTCATATTGTATGTTCAAATTTTGATCCTCTAGATTAATTATTACGAAGAAATATATTAATCAAAAAAGTTGATAACCACATAAATTGATAATATATTTATTAATATTGCATAAGAAAAAAATGCTATTTAATAAACTTTTATGTCAATATTATCAATATTATATTTTTTATATAATTTAAAATCAAAATCCTTTAATGATTAGGACTTTATATTTTAATAATGGCAATTTTATATATTTTAATAATAATAGCATAATTAAAATATATTTTAATAATGTGAATTTAGAAATATGTTTAAAAAATAAGAGTACAATCGGAAAATATAAAGTTTCTCATTATTCGTACTTTTATATATAGTATTGATATATATATAATATATGGCTAAATAGCTACTTTGCCCATGAACTTTAAATTATGTCACTTTTCCCCTTAAATTTGGAAAATCAGGATAATATACCCTTCACGTGATGCGGTGGCGGATCTAGGAATTTCTTTTAGGGTGGGCACGGTATCTTCTATATATACACAAAAAAAAATTCTTAATGGCTTATGGATTATGACTTAAGGGTACAATGAATTAATCAATTAAGGATGGACACATTGAGTCGAGTTGGGGTGGGCACCGTCCAAAATTCAACATAAAATGGAAGAGTTTTATAAATTGAGGGTGGTCCTATGCCCACCCTAATTTATATATAGATTCGCCCCTGACGTGACGGATTCCGTTATGTACCATCAAATTTACTAACATGGCCAACTTTTGTTTACGTGGCTTGTTCTTCTACCATTAAATCCCTAAGGCTTAATTAATAGTTTTATACTTTATTATTACCTTGGTACACTCCAATATTAAATAACTGCATTTGATTCCGACTAATTTAAAAGTTAAATTAAACGGTGTAATCTTGATCGATTTGGTGTATCCCTGACATTTTATCAGAACATCTTCGAACCTTGTGGTCCAAAAAGTTCCTTGACCTCAAGATTGAATAAATAGCCTCCTATATCTATATATATATATATATTGAGAAGTAGCAAGCATGCATAATTTTGAACTAGCTATATATATGTAGTTCAAATGGCAAGATTGTTTGCAAATCTTTCATTTGATCGCAGCATAATTAAATTTTGCTTAAGGAACAAATAAAGATCATCATGTTAATCGTCACATTGCAATGCATACGATAGATCATAGATGGTGGGCTCACTTTATATATATCTATCTCTCCCTCTACAATTTAGATGTAGACCTACAATACAATTTAGCTTCAAGCACAAGTTGTCATTGATATATTTTATTCTAATAATATTCTTAAAATGGTTCCTTCTTTTGTGTTTCGAAAAGCACAAATTAACTGCCTCGAAACCCTTTACTTTGTGTTACCCCTAAAAAATATATATGTTTGAATTGTGCATACCAATTTTTATTTTCAATTTTTTTAAAAAACATGTTTCATAAATTAATTTAGATGTATTCTTTTTCTTACTCATGAACATAATATTTAAATGGACTATAAAAGAGGAGATAGCCTTCTACCATCCCAAATCTCTTCTCACTCATCTCGAAATTTAAACTTGAGAATTCTCATAAGAAGTTTCAATCAAGTTTAACCAATGGGTGTTAGAAAATTTCTAAATTAAGAAAATATTGAAACAAGATTTTGAGGCGTTAAGCTTTCTCAAATACAATTTTGCCTAACTATTTTAGACAAGTCGTATTTGGGATACAACAAAACCACTTGAGAACATTCAGAGAGAAATAGAATTATTGGTTCTGTCTCTAAAATGTTTATGTGAAAGACACTTTATATACTTGATCAACATACATATCTTTTCATATAGGTTGTGTTTGGTTCGTGAAATGTAGTGGGAAAGTGTGGTAAGTTAGATAGAGGGAATAACTTTCCCAGGAAAGTATTATTATTTTTATCTTGACTTTCCTCTTATACCCTCAAATTTTAATGATTTTTCTCTTATACCCTCAAATTTTAATGGTTTATTAACTATTTAACCTTATCAAATTTTTGGAATGTAAGTTTGGGGGTAAGGTTGTATTTTGCACACCTTGGAAATGTTAGATTTTGACGTTAACCAAACATGGGAATCCGATTCCCACAAAAACAAAAAATGTACACTTTTCCACTAAAACAGCATTTCCAGGAAAGAGTTGGGAATGACATTCCCACATGATATCTAAGATACCACGAACCAAACACAACCATAGACATAACTTTATGATCAATACATGTCTTTCTAAATAGACATAACTTTATGAATACTTATGTCATAAAGACACCTTTTATAGACAAATATGTCTTTTCATAATTGTCCACCTATGAACAAATACCTTTAATAAACATCAACATTCAAAAAATATCCAACAATGGGTGTTCTCTTGGAAACTAAGTTAGATGTTTTTAAAGACATGTGATCAATTGCAACTAAACCATACAAGAGAGGAAGCATGTACATGGTAAGTATACAAATTTCGCAATCCCCCTCCATTTTCAATTTGAATATGAAAATATGCCACCACAACAATCTTTTAGCCATATCTTGAATATTTATATACTTTTTTGATTAAAGAAAATTTTTATTAAGAGGAATAATAAAAGAGGTACATTTAATTAAACCATATATATATATATATATATTACTATATAACCAAGTAATTATATGTCTCATGAAAATCAAACACCCAAAACTTTATATATTTATACTAATTATAATGTGAGAATCTGAGTTTGACTCACGAGTTGACTCGGACACAAACTCAGTTTTTAAAAAATTCAAAACAAAATAAAAAACTACCTATCTTAAATAAAAATATAATATTTAAAAAAATTTATTTATATTATTTAAAAAAACTACCTATTTAAAAAACTGTCACAAACAATCACATTTTAATTATTTTATTTTCATATGTACTCACGTAATCGGTGCCCTGTATCTTGTATGTATTTACGTATGAGCATTCAATAATCCAGTATATGTATCACTCTTAATATTTTTTTTTTTTTGTGAATATCACTCTTAATATTGATATAGATATAGATTTCATGAAGATTTGGTGCACTATATTGAGGGAAATATCTGTTGCTTTAATTTTGGCCTATATATCACATATCTAAAAAAAAAATCATTATCGCTTTATTTAATAGCACCAAACTTTTCTCAGAGGCTGTTTAACAAAAATTTGTTCTTTTCTTTGTGCATCCTCTTGTCGTGCATTGAAGAAGTTCCCTTCTCCAACATATCATCCACATGCAATGTCTGCTATACGTACTGATCAAATTCAAATATATAACCGTAAAAACCATCTATTGCATATATAAAGGCAAAACCCACATCCAATTTGCAAAGGATATCAAATTAAAAGTAATTATTGATGTTTAAGATTTTTCGAAAGAAATTTCGAACTCAAAACCATCATTCTTCCTAGATAGGCTCTTATAATTTGCCTCCCATCTTCGAAAAGTAAATGACTTAAATGCCCTTTTATCCCTTTCATTTTTCTTGAGACATTTTACTCCTTTACTTTTCAAATTTAGTACACTTTGTCCCAAAATTTAACGGAAGTTAATGGTACCGTCATATGTGGGCCTCACAACACGATAAAAATTAAAAATAAAAAATTAGAAAAAGGAAAAAAAGGAAGTATGGTATTTTATTTTTTTTAAAAAAATAAAATATTTTAACTGTATTCTAGGAATCTAGGGCCCACATGTGGCTGATGTGGAATGCCACATCAGTGTCATGTCATCAAACTGACGGAGCCATTTGGCTTCCATTAATTTGGAGCAAAATGTCCCTAATTTGAAAGATAAATGGGCAAAAGTGTCCCAAAAGTAAGGAAAGGGGGTAAAATGTTCATTTTTTAAAAGGTAAGGGAGCAAAAGGACATTTAAGTCAAAAATAAATTAATTAAAAAATAGAACTTTCAATTAAAAATGATGAATCGATTCTTGAAAATTGTTTGAATTTGATGAAGCATACATTTTAACCATAAAAAATAACCGTCATTCTAAATTTTGGAGTCTTTTTGGACCACTCACTTATGTTTCAAATTTGAGTTTCGTCATGCACTTATGTGTGTTTAACTAATAGTCTTTCAAATGATCATATGGATGTTTTTTGGGTATTGTACTTGCAACAATAAGATAAGGTGACATTTTAGATTTTTGTTTATGTACAATAAGAACAAAATGTGAAAATCTAACATGTGGAGTACGTGATATTAAATATCTATAATAATTTATAATTTATAAAGGACCAACTAGTTTTATATATATATATATATATATACAAAAAGGACCAACTAGTTAAATATGCAAAATCTTTATTAGTGTCCCTACTTTATAAACCAAAAAACAAAAATATATGCCCGAACAAAATGGATTTACTAAAACTAGAAACTGGAAAAAGAAAGGCTACCACCGATTAATCTTGTTTCGAAATTTCCAATGTTCACATTAATTTTGTAGCAATTATTTTACGTAATAGACTCTGTAATCACGAGAATCATTAGAAAAACAAAATCACCATTAATTAGTAACGCTTTTTTAAAGCCAAAAGTACCCAAAAGAAAATAAAAGACTAGGCACCTTTAATTTCTTCTCCTTTTCTTAACTGATCCTAAATGTCCCACCAAAACTCTTACCACCAAATGATCCCATCATAGTTTGTATAATTAGAATCACTAATATTCTTTCACAATAAATATTTTGAATTTGGGAACGTCTCCTTTAAAATTTGTTTCTATTAACATTGGGGCTAAATTTGGTGACACGTTAGAGAGTAAGAATTGGTGATAATTTTTGTGAGGCAAAAAGAATTATTTTTTTAGTACCAAGTATAATAACCTAACATCAAACAACCAATCGGAAATTTGATGATTATGTAGGAAATATATAGTTGACGATTTTCATCAATTTGAGGCATTATAATTTTCAGTGTAACATTTTATATTTTGGAGTGTTTTTTGATGTATATATATGGTGAGGATTAACTTATACCTTATCAACATGATTCGAGACAAATGGTGGTTTTCCCAACAAGGTTCATTGACGTGTTCATTGACATGAGAAATGTGACACAATTTTGCTGAGGAATTTTCAAATGGAAGGAGAAGACATTCTGAAAAATTATTGTAATATATAATTGTCAAGTTTATACTTTCATTAATATAAATGAAAGTTCAATTTGCGTTTTCGTTAAAAAAAAAATCTTATACTCTCTTACATCCTTTCGTATATTTTTTTGGGTACCCCATCCGGTATCCACAGATTTGCTCTGATTAATTTGGATCCGACCCGCGTCACACATCTAGGTGGGTAAGTCTACCAATGAGGGCAACTGTTGTTGGGATTTTTGCCTCAAATCCTAATTAAATTTGGATTGGGGTTTTTTTTAGAGATTTTTGATTGGTGAATAAGAATTCTAATAGAAAAGGGATTTTTGGAGGCTAAATTTGTGTCAGTATAAATAACCAGTTTATGTTAAAGCTTGTGTGTGTGTGTGTGAGAGAGAGATAAAGAGTTGAGATAGCTTTATGTTATTGTGGGACAATTACCTAGGAGTTTTTTTTTTTCACAAATCACCTATGAGTTTTGTGTTGATATTTAGATTGAGAGTTTGTTAGTTTGATTGTTATGATTTGTTATTGTAATTGATTGATTTGATAGTGGAGATTTGTGGCATAGTCCCACAAGAAAATTTTCTTTGTTATTTCTGCTTTAATTATTTGTTGGGTTAATTCCTGAAATATCTGAAGTTACAACAAAATGGTATCAGAGCTTGGTTAATTGATTAATTGGTTGACTGGAGATGGCCGACACCAGCAGCAAATCATCTTTGAAGTTTGAGATTGAGAAGTTTGATGGAACTGACAGTTTTAAGATGTGGCAGAGTACGATAATATATGAGTTAATACAACAAAGATTGGGAGATGCGCTTGAAGCTGATAAGCCTTCAGTGATGAATGAGAATAGGTGGAGAGATATTCAACAAAAAGTAGTAAGTACAATTCGTTTATCTTTCGCTACTGAAATTAAATATGATGTGCTAGATGTGAAAACCTCAAAGGAGTTGATGGATAAGTTGGAGTCGATTTATATGTCAAAATCGAGTACTAATATGTTGTGTTTGAAGAAAGAATTATTTAGGTTGAAGATGAAGGAGGGAACAAGTTTAAGGACATACCTAAATGAGTTCAATAGATTGGTTACTCAGCTGACAAGTGTGGATGAAGTAATGAAAGAGGTTGATAAAGCAGTTTTGTTGATTAATTCTCTTATCGACAAGTATGATTTTTATAACTAGAGCTTTGATGGTTGGTAGGAAAACCTTGAGCAGCTTGCAAGATGTGACTTCTGTAATTTTTGAGTATGATAGATTGAAAGAAACTGAAAAAAAAATGAAAAGAATGGTGTTCTGATGGTGGATCGTGGAAGAACTAATAGAAGATATAAGAATGATGCAAGATCAAAAGGTAGATTCAATGAAAGAGGAAGATCAAGTTCGAGGCCAAGGAAAGATATGATCAATAAGAAATGATATTATTATCATGAGATGGGCCACATAAAAGCCTACTGCAAGAAGTTAATGGAAGATGTGAGGGATTTCATAAAATTTAAAGAGAAAAATAAAGGTGGTGTTAATGTTGCTGCTGCTGATAGTGAGGAATATCATGTAGAAGATGTTGTTTTGATGGTGCAAGAAGAAAAGATAGACACTAGAGATATGTGGGTGTTTGATTTTGCTTGTTCTGAACATATTTCCACAAAGAGAGAATGGTTTTCAAAGCTTAACAAGTGTGATAAGCCTGTTTACATGGCTAATAATGGTGAAAAAAAAATTGAAGGCATTTGGAGTGTGAAAATCCGTTTGCATGATGGAAGTGTCAAGACACTTGGAAATGTGAGGTATGTTCCAAACTTTACAAGTAATTTGATTTCGCATGGAAAGCTGGATAGCTTGGGTTATGGATATTCTAGTCGAGGTGGAGACTTGAAAATCACCAAAGGTTCGATGATTGTGATGAAAGGAATAAATAATTCAAAAAAATTGTATGAGTTGATTGGAAACACAATTATAGGAGATGGATCGGTATCTCCACATCAAATTAAGAAGAAGGATGTGGATTTGCCAACAAAGAAGAAAGTCACTTTTGTGGATTTGGTAAAAGAGTGGAGCACATTAAAGTTCAATGAAGGAATTTGAGTCAAGCTAGAGATTGTTGGGAATTTTGCCTCAAATCCTTATTAGATTTGGATTGGGATTTTTTAGAGATTTTTGATTGGTGGACAAGAATCATAATACAAAAAGGGATTCTTGGAGTATAAGTTTGTGTTAGTATAAATAAACAGTTTAAGTTTAGGTTTTTTTTTTTGTGAGAGATAAAGAGCTGAGATAGCTTTGTAGTCATCATTGGAATCATCATCATCATCTTCATAAGCTTTTGACTTACTGCTCGACGCATCCTCAAATTCATCTTCATCCAAGTTTACTGACGGCATAAGAAGTCCATGGAGATCACACAAATAAATAGTTAAACTGATTCCTTTTGGATCAAACAATTGGGGTCCTTTCAGTAATGAAAATTGCTGGCATTTGATGATCCTCGTTAACTTGTAGTGTTATGTCCTCTTCCTCATCATGATCATTAAACGTTGACTCAATGAATCTCCTGCGTTTTGCCTCATAAACTGACATCCAATCAACTTTATCCTTTTTCAAGTTGGGTAAGGGGAGTGTAAACCTAAATAGCATGTTGTGCTGAGATGAAATGATCAAATTTCTTGTGCAGCTTGTTTCAGTGGACCTCGACTAACTTGTAAGTTGGGTGAATTATTCCATTCATAGGGTCAAACTAGTCACATTGGAATAGAACAACCTTTCTTAAACTTCCACCAAAACACGCTACAAGCAGAACATCTTTTAGTTCCCCATAAAAATCAGATTTAGAAGTTTCACCTCTAACATATACACCACTATTCATGTTGGCCTTCTCTTAATTGTCATATGCGGCTATGTGCAACTTATACACATTAATATAATATCTCGACCATGATGTTGCATTTCTTAATGGATACCATGCAAGGCTACACAGAAAAGGCTTGGTGATTTTGTTGTTTTCATGTTCTACCTGTATATAACACAATATATGTATAAAGGCATGACATCCTTTTCTGTACTCAATCAATTTATAAAAGCATTTGCATAAACTTTTCATTCGTTTACAAATTGTTTGAACCATGGGGCAAAATTAATATCCACAACTAAATCAATTTCATTTGATGTATACCTATAACATTCTAAATAATTCACAAATAGACTGAAAAAAATAATAACATTGTAGTCGAAACCTAAAATGAAATTAAATTATGGACTTCACAATTAATCATAATATTTTCAGATTTATAGAAGTGATGTAAGAAGTTATGTAATTTCGGATTTCTATATCATATATTCATGCAATTAAGTCCATGTTAATATTAAACTTGTTTTAATTTGGAGTTAATTTTAAATAACTTGCTTAATTAGTTTTAAATTTGTTTAAAAATTCATTTTATTTGTGAAATTAGATTAAATTTTAAATAACTAGATTTTCAGAAATTAGCTTAACTATACTATAGACAAATTAGGATTAGTTGTTTTAGTATATGCATATCATATTTAGTTTTAGTTGATTAAACTAAAAATATATAATTTTTTTTAAAAAAAAAAAATTGGAGTTCAATTTCAATTTAAAAAAAAACGAAAATATATTTTTCTTTCAAAATATGCTTTACTCATAAGGTTTTCACTAACGTTTCAAAAAATGTCTCTATTACTTGTCTCAACAACTATCTCTACCTAGAAATATAATCTGAGACGTACTATTGGCGGGAACGTTTCAGAAAATGTCTCTATTAACTCGTCTCAGCAACTGTCTCTACTAGAAACAGAATCTGAGACGTATTATTGGCAGGATAAGCACACCTTCTGGCGGGAAAGCATTGAAGCGAACTTGGAGACAGAAATTTCCGCCTCAAGGATTTGAGACAGTATTTGAAACAAACTGCCTTTTTTTTCTTATATTTCATCTCCATTACCGTCTCTAAATTGAAACAGTTTATTTCCATCTCTAAATTTGGTTGCTAAATACTCCTTTCTTTGTAGTGTTTGTGGGAGAATCACCCATGAGTTTTAGGTTTATTAGATTGAGAGTTTGCTAGTTTGATTGTTATGATTAGTGATCGTAATTGATTGATTTGATAGTGGAGATTTGTGGCATAGGCCTACAGGAAAATATTCTTTGTTGTTTTCGCTTTGATTATTTGTTTAGTTAATTCCTGAGATATCTGAAGTTACAACAGTTGCGACGCAAGGTCTCAAACCTGAGACCTATTTAAGCTGGAACAAGTCGCTTGTGTATATATATTTAATAGTGGAGAATATTAAACAAATAATTTTTAGAGAGGATATTAGACATTTTCAATTAATTAATTTGAACAGTACCAACAACAGTGGCGTAATTAGGAAATTTTCCAAGTGGGATCAATAAATATATGAATATAATTTTAATGTTCAAGTGCATAACTATGTAAATTGAATCTATCTCAACATAATTTTTGAATTCCAAAAGGAACAAGATCGTATATTAATGTTCGAGACAACAACTTTATTAAGACATATTTACAATTCTAAAAATTGAATTCACCTTTGATAGAAGGGTATATCTAAAAAAAAAAAAGGAGACAATTAAAAAGGATGAAGGGGTATAGACACGGACAATTAAAAAGGAACAAATGAAGTAGTTTATAATTTTGGTAGAACCACGATTGTATAAAAGTAAATAAGTAAAGTATTTATAAAAAGTTTTAATATTTTCATTGACCTCATAAAATTATCTATTATACGCATATTGAACCCAACTCAATTTTTTAGTGGAGTCAATTTCTTATTTTACTTAAATCTTTTCCTACCATTCAAAGCGAGTTTAATTTTCAAGTGGGTTCATTTGAACTCACAACCTAAAGAGTGGCTACGCCACTGGCCAACAAAAAATAAATTTGAAATTGGATATACGCATATCATATGTTATATAGAATTTAAATTTCAATGGTCCCATTAACTAAATATTTTTTTCAGGGAACCATTAACTAAATATAAATATATAAATCTTATAAAAATATATATTTGTAAATAAATTCTTCTTCGTAGAGTTTTTATACACTGTCAGTGTAGTTTAGCAGACTATATATGAAGAGTTAAAGGGTTGACATGTGTTCTATAGGAAATTGTTTTGAATTTTAAAAACAAATTTTATTAAGAAAATGAATACGTACGTGTCAACTTTTTAACCCACTTGTGGAGTCTATAATTTACACTGACAATGTATTGTATACTGATTTTTGTGTTATATATTACCCTATCTTTTCCTTTTTAATTGTCCAATTTAACTAATTTATTTGTTTAAGAAAAGTAGGTATTTTGCTAAATTTTATACAAAATTCACTTCACTTTCACAAATTACCATGCATTTAATTGGTGTAGTTTAGTCTTGTTAATTATCATATTTAATGAATTTTATAGTTCCAAAGCAAGGTAAATATGTCATCTTGGGAGTGACAATTAAAAAGGAACAAGGGGTGTGGACAATTAAAAGAGAATAGACGGAGTAACAGGTTTGTCGTAAGGTTGAGGATAAATTAAAGGTTGTGACTTGTGAGTGTGTTCTTTAATGGCTCCTAAGATATCATAGATTTTTCCAAAATACATTAAAATTCTTGAAATCAGAAATAAGTTAAAGAGAATATTAACGCTCGTATAAGTATTGTTTTTGTTAGAGAGGGAACGTTGCGTATTTCATTTAATCAGAATCGAATATACAAAAGTACGTTGGCAAATAATGTCGCCAAATCTGCTTCTCTCCTAAGCCAGAATCAAGTTTCGCAAGCTTATGAGAGAAAGCATTCGCCTTCTTACGGATTGCGAGAAAATTACAGGTTTGGACACTGATGACTATTGATTTCTTTGATTGTTGTTGCACAGTCCGATTCGACCAACAAACGTAAAATTCGCTTATCGAGCCTCATCCAAACCGGAGTAAATAGCCATGATTTTGACATGGAAAGCAGAAGGTACCTAATCCAATTTAAGAATACCACAAAAGAAGCACAACACCATTGGAATCCTTTAGTACCATAGCTAGAGACGTCGTACCCGAGGATACATCAAAAGCAGCATTAACATTCAATTTAGCCGTATAAGTGTTGTTAGCGCAGTTGATAGATGTATGATGATTGGATTCCCAGATAGTATCATTAAGGACCTACAATCAACACATATCTCTTGCACTCTTAAGCCATGAACATTCATGACATTATACATATAGATTGAGATTCTATTTTCAAGGATAATACTCATCTCTAAAAGAAGAAGAATTGTATAATTTTTGTATAATTGTTCATTGATTGAAAATTAAAGATGTTTAGCCATCGAAAATTTGGACTGGTAATAGAGTGCTGGATAATTAGTTTTAAGGACTAGGATTCAATCCCTAGCAGTCTCAAATAAAAAAAATAATAACAATAAAGATGTTTCCTAATAGGAATACCTAATCCAGCTTAATTTTTTTTCTTTAATTACTTTTTACTTTTATATATAAATCTTACTTACGTCTCGTTTATTATATACCTGTATGCTAAAACTTTTCTCAACCTTTTGACTAAATAAAAATCTAAAATACTTTGAGTCCACGTATTTGTAGCTTTGTAACCAAGTGAAATTACTAAATGCTCCTTCTAACTTTTAACCTGAGACGACCTTATCGCCCCGTTTTAGTCATTTCTCAATCAATTCGTATTCCATCATTCTATAACGTCATAAATCATATTTATTATATTTATACCCACAGAAAACGCATTCACATTTACAGAGAAAAAAAAACAATCTATAAAAATTGACTTGTATGATGATGATTTCTATATAAAATCATATATCCTACCCATTATTTTTGTAACCTAAGGAAATTACTCACAGACCCTTTCAACTTTTAACCTGAAATAACATTTTCGTCCCGTTTTGATCTTTTCTCCCTTGGCTGATTACTCAATAATCCTTATGTTTTATGTAGTTTGTGTTGGGTTTATTGGGTTATAAAAGTAAATTTCGGTTTTGTTGACTATTTTTAGATGATTAACTATGTTCACACACATTAGTGTGTTTTAATGGACCGTATTAATTGTCAAGGACAATTGGTTAATGACTATCAAGCACAAATGATTCTTTCTACATTTGCTCATTTTTTTGGGTTTTTTTATGATTAGAAGAGTTATAGAAGGCTTTGTTTTGCTAAAGCACTATTTTCATTCTATACTCATCTAACTCCATCGATAGTGTGAAAATAAATAGCCGGTTATTGTGTCTAAAATTTTGAATTCATTGAGCCCAAATATAGTATGGCGTGAACAATATTACATTCATTAAACTAACTTAATGCCCTTTAATTTTTCTCACAAGCGATAAAACCGAAGCGATAAAAACCAGTGAAGTAAAATTGTAGTCGAGAAGGTTTTTGATGAAATGGATTTTATTTCATTTTTGCGCTTCTCCATTGTTGAAGGCGTTGCGCCAAAAATCTCTTCGAATAGAGTTTTTGCAAAAAACTTAATAGCAGCGCGGGGTGTGCCAGTCATTTTGCTGAAAATGACAAAGAGGTTGTAGAAACATTTTGGTGGTGCGCGTAGTACAAGAAAATAGATCAGAACGAGTGAATTGCGGAAACTGGATGAAAGTCACACCGGAGCATTTAAATCATCAATCCCAAATTGATTCTCAAAAGTAAAACGTTTCAAAAGATTTCTTGCTTAAAAAGGAGATTGAAATAACAATTTGATTGTTATTCATATGAAAAAAAAAAACATGTAACAAATGTTTTAACGTCCTGAGACAAGATTGAAAGAGAAGAAAAACTCACGGAGAGTTGATTTAACGTCCTGAGACGAGATTAAAATAGAGAAATATTGAAGAACGAGGCTGGCTCGTGTTGAAAAAAGATAGATTTTTCAGGGTTGCTGTAGAAAGTGGCGCAAGGCCAGAGAGAAAATAAGCGCGGAGCTTAGTTTTTTGCGCGGTGCAAGTTTGTAGCTATAGAAGCGTGTTGAAAACTGAAGGCGGAGGTCCCTTTATATAGGGGGGCGTCACATGCTTGGTAGCATAGCCGACGGTTGGCTGCAAACTTGCTGACTAAGTATGTGTTGTGATCTGATTTGACTTGCTTGATTGACTTCCTTCTCCGACGATTCAAGGAACCTTCCTGGAGGTTACCGACAGATTCTGACATGACTTTCAATACAGACTATCATTCATGACTTGATCAAAATCGACCAACACATAATTTTGACCATCTTGGCGCAATCCATCTTGACCCGGGCTTCGGTCATTTTGCACTGTCACTTGATTTGCTGACAAAGTAGGCAAAACGATCCTAACTTCGAACATGAATCTCTAGGCCACGAAATTGATCATAATATAACCATTCTTGGCCCTTAATTCGATCAAAACAGAGATCAGATTCAAAAATGACTAAACCGGGGTGGAAAGCCATATGTCCTTAATTGAAAGACTTGCAAAAGTTATCAAAAAATGGTCAAAATACGCTAAGCACGAAATTTACTTGCCTTTAACCATAAAATGACATTACTAATCCGAGCAGGTGTCCTTATTTGAAAACCGCATAAAAGTTACGACTGATGTCGGGTTAAGCCCAAATTTCACCAGTAGGGTTCGAGTACCATAAGAAGACCATGGGAAAAGTTCTATTCGAAATTGGTGTCTCTTTCATGGTGAAATTGGTTTCACACCCCAAATTGTCCTTAATTGAAAACCGTGTATAAGTTTTTCATCTTAAGTCAGAATGAGATGAAATTTTTGCCAGAATGATCTATGGAAGCCAAGGATCATAATGGTGTATCACTTGTTTAAATCGCACCACCCTAGCCCTCTCAATTTCATCAATTTAGCCTTTTGTTCTTAATTGAACAAAATACAAAGTTGGATTTTTGGGCCAAATTTGATATTGATCAAATTAGGGCATGGGCGGTTGGGACTAGATCTTTAATGTGTCAAATGACATGCCACATATCTAAATCAGACATGGCATTATGAGTTTTCATAAATTTAGGAATGGTCGTCATATAAGAATTAAGTCTCCGTCGAACTTGAAAACCATGCAAGATTACTTTAATTCTTTTCTGGTCATCATTATTGAGCTAATAATAAATATGAAATTATTATTATCATTCAATAATTATTCCTAATTTTCGGCCCAATATTAGGAAATTAGGAAAATAAAATTGCTTTCCTAATTGATTTATGATTATGGTGGCACCAAATCCGACCTAGCTTAGGATTTTAGATTAAATCTGAGCCATTCAATTTGTTCTAACATTATCAAGGACATATTTACCCTCAAACGTAAATTGAGGTATCAACAGAAGGTACGAATGTATTTTTTTTAAAGGATCTATTTTTGAATGATATATTATGATGATATATTACATTATTAGGTGTGGAAACAAGTATACACATGCAAAACAAATAACATGTATAAACAAGTATACCCACATTAAAAGATCCTTGTAGCGCAAGCGCGGGGTACCCCTCTCGTATATATTATTTGAGTACCTAATAGTAAATTTACTAAAGGATCCCATCAATTTTTAATGTGGAGAGACCTTATGTTCCGTTTTGGTCTTTTCTTATGTGGTTGATTACTGAAATATCCCCCTAAGTCTAACATGTTTTCTTCAAATCCATTGTCTTTGTGTGTAATTTGGCCATTGAGTTCTAATAAGTGTTGTTCCCACCATAATTTCTTTAGTTTTAGGCTTAGTTCTTAGGTTGCCTATTAAAAAAACTGTTGGAATTGGTGGGTATGTTGTGGGCAATCCGGCCCGAATACACTGTCCATTCTGACCCGACCCACTTAAAGCTTTTGGTCCATGAGCATATTATTTCTTTTCGAATTCCATTTGGTGTGTTCTATGTTTTTTACATTTTTTAGATAATCAGCATATATTTCAAGCAATAGTTAATATTAGATTTATTTTGATAAATTACCTATAGAGATGAAATAGTTGAGCATTAGTTTTATTTTGATGGATTACCTAAAGATGAGGGAGTAGAATTTAGGACCCACTTTTAATTAGAATGAAAGACAGGTAGTGTGTTTTGCTTCATATATGCGAATTATTTGCTTCGATTTATGAGTTTTTCATAACTGATGAACTTACAACCAATGCAATATCTTCTTACTAACCGACTTAAACAACTCAAAAAAAATATAGCTCAAATAAAGAACATGTCTACAGCACAAACGCAAGTTGTCATGCTTGTACGGATAAATTAAACCACACTTCACTATATTATTATTATTATTATTTTTGAAGAACACTATGTTATTATTGTTATTGTTATTTTTGAGGTATTATATTATTCTTATTATTATTATTATCATTATATAATTATTAATTATTAGTATTATTATAATAATATATAGGCTAAATATACAATATTACACCGTCAGTGGAATTTAGCAAACTACACATGCGGGTCCTGATGGGTGACATGTTTCCTCTAGGGACTAGATTGAAATATTTATTTAAAACTTAATTAATTCAAAAAATGGACATGTGTCAACTCCACAACCTGCTTGTGGAGTCCAAAATTTAAACCGCCGGTGTATTAAATGATTACCCTAATATATATATATATATATATATATATATATATATATATATACACCGTTAGTGTAGTTTTTTGAACTACATAAGTGGGTTCAAAGGTTAACATGTATCTCATTTCAGAATTAATTAGATTTTTAATATTTCAATCTAGCTTCTAATGAGACACATATCATCCTTTTAGACCCACATATACAGTCTGCTAAACTCCACTACAATGTATTTCGATAAAGTTATGTCTCCCCATTATTTATGGAGGACATCGAATTGACACAAACACGTGTATTTACGCATTCTATGCTTCATGCCTCCTTTGATACTCTTTTTCCTTTATGATTTTTTTAATTTTAATTTTAAGTTTGGCTATAGGAATAGAAGCAATGGTGGAATTGATTTGAAAGAATAGTAAAACTTCCCTAATAGAGACAAAACATTGTGGTAGGAACAAACAAGCATCCCCAAAAGAGAAGCATAATTTCATATGTTGCCAAAAAGCCTTTATTTTGCTTTCCCTTCTTCAAAATTCCATCCCATCAAATGGAAATGGTTTATTATTATTATTAATTATTATTATTATTATTATTATTATTATTATTATATAGGCTTTGGGCTCATCATTTCATTTCAATGTCATGGGCTTTGGGGCCTATGTTAATTTGTACTATATAATATTATATATGTAAAAATTAAAGGAAAAGAAATGGAAACATCATTAATTCTATATATACTAGTAAATCCCAAATTTTCATGTTCCACAAATTGATTTGATTTGATTGAAAAGCATTCTTATGTTTTTTTTTTTTTCGCCAAAAAGCATTCTTATGTTTAATGCGACCCTAAAAGAACAAAACATATTAGGAAGGTTGATGATAAGCAACGAAAGATTACAAAAGATAGTCAACTGTCCCAATGTACAAGATTACCCCACTTTTGACATGAAATCAAAAACCCTATTAAGCCTTCATAATAAAATTCTAAATTACTTATTTCTCTCCAACCAAATGCAATGTATGTTAGTTGCAAGCTTAAACTAAAGTTCAAGAACAAGACTCCAAAAATTATCATTTTATGGTCACATGCATTTCCCAACCATATGTGATGTTTTTCATAAGTTTTCACATATTGAGTTTTTTTTTCCACGAATTGAGTTTTTGGGGAAGGATTACAAGTTTTCACATATTGAGTTTTTTTTTTTTTCCACTTATTGAGTTTTGGGGAAGGAGTACTTGCGAGTTATTTCTTGTTCAAAAATAGAAAATATACATAATGATTTATTTCTTGTTCAAAGATAGAAAATATAATTAAAGAAAGAAAGAAAAATCAATGGATGATTTCTGTATATCGTCACCCAGGTCAAGTTTTAAGTAAACAAGCTCAACTAAATAGCGAACAGAACTTTTAAGAGCCCAGAGCCCATTGAAGCAATCGGCCCATCCAATCATTTTGAAAGATTAAAGATGGTTTGGTGTACTGTCTAAATACATAAGGGCTAAGGCCCAAGGCCGAGGATGTCCAAATTACTCAACCATTTTTTTTTTTGTCTAAATACACTTTTCCCCTTACCTTTTAAAAAATGGATATTTTACCTCTTTTCTCATTTTTTTTTTCACTTTATCCACCTACCTTTCAAGTTCAAGACATTTTATCCCAAAATTAACGGCACCATCTATTAGCTTACGTGACATTTCCACAGAAAAACCCGTATACCGTTACATGATTAGCTACATTACCGAAACACTAATCTATGAGCCAATAAACCCCTTCTCCAACAAACAAACCCAGTGAAATCTCATTAAATGAGAATTCAACCCAAACTATAAACTATACTATATAAACTACCACCTATCAAATACACAAACAAACAAATTACAAGCAAACTCACATTCCGTGAAACTTGAATCCAATACCCCACGGTCTAGGTAGGCTGGAACTAAGAGTCCAGTACTCTGCCATCAGGCCAAATGCCTGATGGCACAAATTTTTTACTTATAACTAGCCTGCCAATACCAATAACTAGCAAGGAGGTTGTTTGATTTTTGAGATTGTTGAATTAGTTAGATCATTTACTTCTTGTAATTTTCATCATGTTAGGCGTGATATTAATGTTTTAATACACATAATATAGCACATCTTGACTATGAACTTGATGTTAATTATGTATGATATGAGGTTCTTCCTCCATATGTTTGTAACACTGATCTTATATGATTTAAATCTCTACTTGATTTTCAAAACAATCTGAATACTTCTTTACAAAAATTCAAGCGCTTTTCAACGCATTGGCCAATTTAAGAATCTAAAAAAACTAACCTGTGTTTTTTTTTTTAGAAAAAAGTAAACTCATTACATTTTTTCGTGGAATTTTTTTTTGTGCCAAAGTTGATCCTTACTTCTATCCCACTGGGAGGATATATATCAATCATCTGAGTTCCAAATGAAAAGAGATAAGAGTTTATAAGATGAGAGTTAGACACGTTTTCCTTTGTTGAGAATCAAAGCAAATATTAGGAAAAAGATGTACCAAAAAGAAATATAGAAAAAAAAGGAGATGCCAACTGTTTTTAATTAATGAATTAATTTTTAATTTTTTAAGCAGTGTTGATTGATTATAGTTATACCCTAGTTTTAACTGATTCCCACCATTCATGATTCAACCCAACTACTACCATTCAATTTCGGAAAACTGTATCTAACTTAAATCCGATTTGACCATAACTACATTTGAAGACCTCCACGCCAAACCCATCGTCCAACCTACCTACCTCCTGCCACACACTGCCACCATCATAAAACCAAACAAAAAAAAATCCCCAAACATTCTTTCTCTTGGAAATCTTAATATAAATAAAACATAATGCTTTGAATTATTTATATACATACGGCTCCCTTTGTTTTTCTTGGTTTATAAGCCGAAGCCGCTTTAAGCCACTGCAGGGTAACTCTTTAGTGAAAAAAAAAATAGTTTTTTCACGATTTTTCATTGACACATCAGCCAATCGATCGCAGTAGCTGCTTGCACCTAAAAAAATAAAAGCTAAATAAGCTTCTTATAAGCACCCAATCGCCCAAACAAAGGGAGTCGTAGCAGACTATCTCCCTTTGTGTAGTCTATCATTTAATTTTATGTTCACATGTAACAAAAAAACTCTAATGCATGAATCTTAAATCTCACAATCTGAATATTTCGTTTGTTTATTTGTTTGTAGATAAGTTAGTTTGTTTATAGGTTAAATTCTTATTAATCTTCGAAACATACATAATTCTTAATTACTACTCACTCTATCCCTAATTACATGTCCATTCTTGATCAATTAGCACCAAATTTTAACCAATTATTTATAAAAAAAATTATGTAAAATTTAATTTTTTGAAAAAATTATGTGTTGAAAAGTTTGTAATTCAAAGTTTATGAGTGTTATTTTTAAAAATTATTTTGCTTTATATATTTTTTTATAAACAATGATCAAAGTTTGGTGTTGGTTGACCAAAAGAGGACATGTTATTAGGGGCTGATGGAGTATTATCTAAAACTTAATTAATACTTATTGAATTTTAAATGGAACGAGTTCAATGCTAAGTTCTTAGTAGAGGTGTTCAAGGGCCAGGTTCGGGCTGAGCACAAGCTATAATTTATATTTATATAGCTTGTCCAAGCCCGATCCAACCCGACTAAATGGGTCTCTACTTATGTCCAAGTCTGTCCAATTAAAAAAAGTTTTGTTCAAGACCTATTCAAGTCCACCCGTTTAGTAATTAAATATATACTATTAATTTATTTTTAACTCATTATTTGTTATTTAAAATAGTAAATTTTAATTAACATATATATTATTTTATCAAAATAATTAATTTACACTTCTAATTAATATTTTATTTAATCAATTTAATTAAAAACAAAGAAAATGGTGTAATTATTTCATAGGCTGGATCGGGCTCGGGCCGAGCTTTTATGGCTATGAGCAAGCCTGACCCATTTTTTAAACGGGTCTTAAATAGTTGTCCAAGCCCAACCAACGTCGGGCTTGCATGCTTGCACAAGTAGCCCATCCCTTGAACAGGTCTAGCTCTTTCGAGTAATAGATTCATTCAATCAAAGAGTCCGGATTAAAAACAACGGGGTAAAGCCCCGCACCGCACATAACTAGCAAACATATTATAATCAAATTTAGCAAACATATTACAATCAAATTTAGCTAAACTATGAGCACAAAAATTAACTTCCTGACTAACTCCCGGATCTCTATAATGAAGCAGACTCCTTCGCATAACATTGATTCCAGCATAAAACCCACACGTATTGATAACAGTGGGAGTTGAACCTGAGACCTCACGGTCTAAGGAGCATGCACCTTACCATTGAGGCAAATATTCAGGTGCAACAGGTCTAGTTCTTAGGTTTGATATTCTTAGGTTTAACGCGTCTCAACTCTATTTTTTTTAGACTGCTACGGATCGAACCCTAACCATTGAGATTAAGAGTTCAGCACTTTACCACTAAGTTAAATGCTCGATGGCTGTCTCGACTCTAAATTAGTTGAGTTTAACATGGCTATCCGGTGATTAAAAAAAAGTAAATATTATGAAAAACTTAAATGCCAAAAAAAAATCATTATATTTTAAATGGCTAAAAGTGTAATTAGAGTCCGAACTTTGATGAAAATATCAAATAGATGCCTAACGCTTGGAAAAAATCAAATCGATGCCTGAACTTTTCAATTTTGGCAAATTCAATAGAAAACATTCCATAGGAATAGGACAAAGCGTGTGACACGATCGTTAAGAGAGCACCATTTCTTTAGATGATGACACATGACGTTTGATACACGTGCCACATCAACGCACCGTTTAACTTAACGGTGTGTATTTCTTACTCTATTAGCATTGGCAAAACCCATTTTCTAAATTGGTCAAAATCAAAAAGTTTGGGTATTGATTTGACATTTTGTAAATGTTAGGCACCTATTTGATACTTTCATTGAAGTTTAGGGCCATAATTGAAAATTTAGCCTTTTACTCCAATTAATTGATGCGACAAAAATTTTTTTTAAAATAAATTAAATGAGGATTAGGATCGACTTCGCCAATTATTTTTTGCAATAAGAAAGTAACTTTCTCAATTATTCATTCAATATATATTTATAGGGTAATTATTTGATACACTAACAATGTAAATTTTGGACTCCACAAGCGGGTTGTGAGGTTGACACATGTTCATTTTCTGATCTAATTAAATTTTAAATATTTCAATCTAGTCCCTAGGGGACACATGTCACCCTTCAAGACCCGCTTGTACAGTCTGCTAAACTCCACTGACGCTGTATTGTATATTTAGCCATATTTATATTGATTGATTAAGTGATGATTCTATAGACCCGAGTACGTGAGAGTTAACACGCAATCGAGGCTAAATCACATGCATAATAATATATTCAAGTGAATTTTAGTTTACCCGTATTTTAAATGAATTTTAGTTTGAAATGTGAAATTTTTTAAAATTTTTATTTTTTTTTAAAAAATTGTATTTATTGAGGTGGAAATTATTTCCTACCAAATAATTTTTTCTTTCGTTTAATTAAATTAAAGAACTTAATAATTAAGATATGATTATACGTATGATTTAGTATTGATTATGTGGTAACTCCTACGGACTAGTCCAATCATCACTCTAATTCTTAAAAGAAAAAATTATTTGCAAACCCGTTACCAAACAGAACACTTTTAACCATAACCAAAGATTTAAAAGTAGTCCCCCAATACCCAACCTTCTCTGCTCAGTATCTACCAAATAACCAGAAAGGCATCAAAAATGAGCTCTACCTAACGCTCTCTCCTTCTTCAAATACTAACAAACAAAAAGGTTCTTGTTTTCTTCGTTTCTTTCTTGTAAATAAAAAGCCCTTCTTTCTCGGCATTCAAGTTTTGTGAAGTCTTCAACTTTAAATTAAATAGTGATATAAACTCTTTGGGGGGACTTTATTGTTTCGTTAAAATTTCCAGCAATATGACTCCAATGGGAATTCTTGGTATATTGTTCCTGCTGCTTGCCTTATACTGCGGGATAGACCCTTTTAAGCACAGTACAATTTCTGGGTTCCCTGAATTTAAGGCTTACATTGTGGATATGCCTCCAAGGGAACTGATTCCCACTGTTAGGGACAAGGAAAATTTGCTTCAGAAATCGGAGATCAAGTTCTTGAACCAGGTTCAGGGCCCTGAGAGCATCGCCTTTGACCCACTTGGACGTGGTCCTTACACAGGTGTTGCCGATGGTCGGGTTATTTTCTGGGATGGAGAAAATTGGAAGGATTTTGCTTATACGTCAAGCAATAGGTGAGTTTTAAAATTCTTGGCTTGCTCATGGCTGCGTTCTTTTTTTCTTTTTCCCTCCTTCCCCTCTTTTACTATGTTGGTAGTTCTTATTGCAGAATTAGCATATGTTGTAGTGTTTTGTTGTAGATGAATAGATTACCTTGTAACTTGTAAGTAGTCATTTGTATATCATTGTCTGCTTGGACCTTGGTAGGGATTTCTATAGAAATAGGAACCTCATTGAGTGAAATTATATGATGGTAAAAATTAATGTGAAATATATCAGCAATTCAGCATGGGACTTTTAACTTGCTATTATATCTGTTAACTTTTATCATAGTTTTTTTTGTAATGATCTACTGCAGTTGTTTGGATTTTCAGAAAAGGGTTCAACACTGATTAAAACCCAATCAAATGGTTTATGTTTTATAGTATATCCCCCAAAAAGGGGTGCTTGATTCATCAATTAGAGTTTTAGCCTTTAGGGAACTATTCTGGCATGAAGTCAATAAATCATCAATCATTGTTGCTCTATCAGTAGGTGAATAGTCATTAAGAAAGTTAAAGTTGGTAGGTGCATTGCATCTATTCTATGTCAGATGGCAGTAGAAGCTGGTCTTGTTTTCTGCTCTGCTCTGCTATGTCAGATGACATTTATTCTATGTCAATTGAACTTACCTTTCTGCTCTGCTATGTGTTGTTATTGTTGCTGATTTTTTTGGAACATCTCTCAAACTCCAATGAGTGTTTTTGGGGATTTACTCTCACATATACTACTACCTCAACCTCATAATCTTTTACCATCTGTAACTTTTGGATCAGGTCAGAATTATGTAACCCAAAACCATCACTGCTGAGTTATCTGCCAAATGAGCATATCTGCGGGAGGCCTTTGGGCCTTCGATTTGATAAGAAGACTGGTGATTTGTACATTGCGGATGCGTATTTGGGGTTGTTCAAGGTGGGTCCAGAAGGCGGATTAGCGACACCACTTACAACTGAGGCAGAAGGGATGCCACTGAGGTTTACCAATGATCTTGACATTGATGATGAAGGAAACGTATATTTCACTGATAGCAGCACCGTATACCAGAGAAGGTAGGTTGCTGATGATATTTTTCTTTGTAAGGTGTAGACAGAAGTTTTATTGAAATTCTTGGTACATTTTTAAAAAATGTTGAATTGCTGGAGAATTTCATTCTGAACACCAGGGCATCAAAATTGCACCTATTCTCCTGTCGTGTTGTTGCAAATTTAGTGATCTTAACAAGCTGCTAGATAGAACAGGCTGTGGCTGTGGAAGGAATTTCAAAATCGTGTTAAGACTATAGAGTTTTCCATATTATGTAGTTATTTGATGTTGAGACTGCCCCTTTACTATGTCTTACCATTGGTAAAATTCATCTAAATCACCTATCATATAAATTATATAATTTTAGTGCGTGTGTGTATGTATATCAGTGTACACATACCTGAGCACTTGAGTGTGTGAGAGTACTTCTCATACTATGAGATGCATGAAAATCATATATAGTATAGTTTTTTGGTAGTGTTTTTTAGAAAGAAGAGGAAATCTTGGTATATAACAGCACTTTCAAATATCCAAATCCTCACAGATAAAAGTTTCTACATTCTACCCATTGATATATTAAAACTCTGTAACTCCTTACTTGAAAACATCTGTGTAAGTTTTGGTTAAGCTTTTGAGATCAACTGACCTTCCAATAGTATATTTGCAACTACTGAGAGTGGTACTGAGCAAATTTTACATTTGCTTCAGTAGCATCACGTTTTTTTATATATGTTGCTCGCATGTAAGACCCATCAATGCAGATTATTAGTTAATACTGACACAATAATAATGTTCAGGAACTTCATGCAGCTGGTTTTTTCTTCTGAGGATAGTGGGAGACTTTTAAAGTATGATCCACACACAAAGGAAACCACTGTCTTAATGAGAAATATCCAATTTCCCAATGGTGTGTCCTTAAGCAAGGATGGTTCTTTCCTTGTCTTTTGTGAAGGATGTAAAGGCAGGTGAGCTTTCTTCTAATTCACTCAAATTTTGTTGCCTTAGATGTGGTACAGCCAAGGCTTTCTTACATTTAAATCCAAAGACCACTTTTAAGACTGCTCGAACCCATGTTTTCTTCAACTCATGCAATGAAAACATATACTGCTCAGAAGAGAGACAAAATACAAAAAGCAGGTAGCTTCTGCTTTTGGAATTTGTAAAAGATCACATTACAAAAAGTATTCGCAACATTACCTTGATCATAATGGAAGGATGTTACAAACTTGCAAATATGCTACCTTCTTTTCTGTTGAAGCAGCAGAACATCTTTTATGTTCAGTTATTTGCTTTAATTATCATGAAGTGCTAGGATATCAAAGGAGGTAACACATATGAAGTACAACTTACACGAGCATTTTAAGTCATTTATCAATAGTTCAAGAAATAACTCCTAACTGTTTCTTTTGATACCTATGAAATGCAGATTACGCAAGTACTGGTTGAAAGGTGAGAAAGCAGGGACTTCAGAGGTGTTTGCCATCTTACCGGGATTTCCTGACAATGTCCGTACAAATAAAGATGGTGAATTTTGGGTAGCAATTCACTGTCACAGGTCCATGTACTCTAATATATTGGCAGTATACCCAAAAGTTAGGACATTCCTTCTCAAGCTCCCTATCCCTACAAAGATTCAGTACCTGCTTCAGATTGGAGGGAAGCTGCATGCTGTAGTTGTCAAATACAGCCCAGAAGGAAAGCTGTTACAGATTTTAGAGGATAGTGAGGGGAAGGTTGTCAGAGCCGTTAGCGAAGTTGAAGAGAAGGATGGTAAGCTATGGATAGGGAGTGTTCTCATGTCTTTCATTGCAGTTTATGACTTGGCTTGAGTTAACTTGCATGGAGTGCTGAATATGGCCATCTTCATATTAGGCTTTGTTTTCGCCTGAAAAAGTCAGAAACGACAGAAGATCTGAACTGATCAACTTAAGTATACATCTTTAGGGCATATACTTGTTATAAGTCCTGATTTATTAGAGGTATGTTATAGATTGTACTACTGCAATTCGTAGCAGGCAGTTTCAAGTACTTCTTGTGGGAACAAGAGCTGAAATTAAAGCACTCCTTTCCCGGTTGCTAACATAGTTTCCATCTTCAACAATATTTGATATTTAGCCTATGTTAGTTCTGATTGAATAACTTCTTTCTTCTCTATCATTGCTAGTCTAATGGCTGAGGAATATGAACATAATTCTTTCATGCAATGGAAGGGCTTCATCAAATACTCTCACCACTCACCAAAAGACCATTAAGGCCCCCCCAACAAAAGGGGGAAATGCACTTACATAGGATATATTGGTTTAAATTTTTATTGTAGCCTAATATTGCACAAGACCCATGCTTAAGATTATTACCAGTGTACTTATCATCAGTAAAATAGTAGGGAAAATAAATGTTCTTATTTGATATTTAATGTTTGCCTTATAATAATTGTATATTATTGGATTGTAAAATTTTGGGAGAAAAGGAATTTAATTTTAACTTTAAAGTCAGTATTAATTTTTTTTGGCATCTAATTTTAAGTTAGTATATATTGGAAACAGCATTGTATAATATATCTGGTTTTTTTAGTAATTATTTCTTCCAAATAACTATACGAATATGTTAATTACAAAAGCCAAAAAAAGTATTTGTTGATTCTACAATCTATGATCCGTGAATAATACAATATCTGAAACAAAAGATGAACAATGAAAAGATGAGACATGAGAGTATCAATCAATATTAAAAATTGATGGTTTAATATAGTAATTAATTAATTATCCAAAATAATTAAATTAAAAAGAATTTAACACAAAAATGACCTATGGTTGGCGAGTGCACGAAAATGACCTAAGCCCTCATTGTACTAGATCCAAACCGCACTGCCATCTAAAAGGAAGATGGCCGGGGGAATCCTACTCTGAGAAAGCGAGAGATCAATAAATCCGAATAGAAGGAAATTTAGAGGGAAAAAGAAAGAAGAAGAAGAGGAGGAGAAACGAAGAAAAAAATGGCCGAGACTTTGAAGAAGTTTTGGGAAGAAGGCAAACAATTCTGGGCAGAGCGATTTTCAGTAAATGATGTCTATTCAAAATACATCAAGCGAGAAGACCCTCTTCCTTCTTGGTCTGAATCTGATGTTCATGAGTTCATCGCTTCTGATCCTGTTCATGGCCCGACCGTAATCATTTCCCCTTCTTTTACACTTCTTTCTTTTCCATTTTGGATGTTCTTTAAATGGGTTTCTTTGATTTAGTGTTTCTTTTAGCAAATTTATTGCTGATGCCCTAGTCGATTTTCTTTGTTTCTTATCGATTGTTGTTCTCAAAATGGTTTTTCCACTTCAGCATATAGTTGGATATGTTCACCATTAGGAGAACTTCAAGATTACCCTTATTTATCTATTTTTTCGTGGTACCCATTTCCTATTTCTGTGAATATTCTGCTTTTCTATGTCAAAACTTCATGTTATCTGATTTGCGAATTTATACTATTGAGCTTCTGGGTCTTTGTTGGGGATAGGTTCTTATCCATGCTAATTCGTGAACATACTTCTATCTCAGTGCTGTCCTTTTTTATTTGATCTTAAGTCTTTACAAATTTTGAACCTTGAAAGTGCTAGGGAGGGTGGGATTTGGCTTTATTGATTTAAAGCTTATTGGTCTAAGTCATTGTTAAAGTCTTAAAGATATAGTATGTTCTTAAGGAAGATGTATGATGATGAATTTATTGTCACTTTAATACAGTAATGGCAATCTTACTGCATACTTTCAATCCAAATTTCTTGATTTCATTGTCTCCTTTTCAGTTGAAGACTGCTAGGGAAGCAGCAAATGTTGCCTTAACAGGAGCTGCTATTGGAGCAGTATCAACTGCTGCTGTTGCCTGGAAATACTCAAAGAGTTTACATGGTAATCTACTGCCTATTCTCTTTGGTTCCTTCTATTTTTTGTGATGCATAGTTTGAAGATAAGTCAGTCAAAATCTAGATCGATGTGAATATGAAAATTCCAGTGTCATTAAGAATTAGAAAGGCATGCGGGAGGCAACTCCTTTTGTGGATTGCATTGTGTGATATGAATATACTATATAAGATTCGTGCATGGTTACCTATGGGTAGTGGAAGAAGTTTATGAGGTTATGGTAAGCAATGATTTCCTTTGTTCTCTATATTCTCCTTGAATCTAGACATTCTTTAGTTCCTTAGAAGATTCCTCTGTTTTATTGGCGTGTCTAGGTCTTACTAGTATTCTTTGTTGCCGGTATGAAACACATTTTAGTAATAGGCGAGGATCCACCTGTAGTATGTTTGTCATCTTCTTTTCCTTTAAGCTTTTTTTTTTTTTTTTTTTTTTTTTTTTTTTTTTTGTCTGATAAGAAGTAAATCAAATTGAATTAGGTAGGATAGATGTGAAGGAGAAAGTACTTTGTAGCCTACTATTCTGATAGAATTAGTTTGTGAAAATGATTAACCGGAATATTCCAACTTTAGTATGTCTATGTCTAATTGAATTAGCTCTTGAAACACGAGGGCTCAGTGCCACAATGTTTTCTTGAATGAATTCATCTCTGAAATGTAGTATTTAACACAGGAATGGAATTAATATACCCCTAAAAGCTTCACCGCGTATGCAATATCCCATCACACTGCACATGCCATACCACTTACAGTTACACCATTATTTATGATGCCAATGAGTAAATAGCAAAATGGCAGAAGAGCAGAGACCAATTTTCATAAATATAAATTATGTATGAGGGTGTCTTAGCGTTTGTCTTTGTTGTCTCGTCTTGGTGGGTTCTTGGTCTTGAATTACCATCGTATATTTTCCTTCCTTGCAATTGTTTCCATGCTTGGTAACTCCTATATATGCTCACTTAAATACTCGGAGTTAGACTTAGGTTGATCCAAACTGCTTCGAAGAAAGTTGGCTAAATTAAATGTGGTGCTCATAGGACTATTTGCCTGCATCTGTCATTTCTAACTCGTTCATTCACAAGAACGTTTTGCAGTTTCTCTATTTTTTCACAAGAGATACAACTTGGTTTGACCGATATAACGAGACAAATGGAAGTTGTTCTTAGTATCTCTCCCCTATTTTTTCTGTCAGGTACTGGACTATCCTTTGCAGGAGGAGCCATCTCTGGTTGGATGTTTGGACATGAAATTGCAAATCACTGGTATCAACTCTATAGGTTGGACACAAGGGCTGCACAGGCCAAATTTTTGGAATCGAGGGAATACAAGTTGAGGCAGTCTTGAACTCGGCATGATGTTGAAAGCAGCACCAAGACTTGGGTTTCAATTTGCTTAATAATAATTGACAACATCGTTAAAGTGTTAAAGTGTAATGTTTGGCTCGATACTTGGCTTGTTATGAACTCCATTTGAGTTTCAAGTGTTTTCAGTCAAATTTTCTTCTTTTAGACGCATATTGATGAAAGCAGTTGGTTAGTTTCCAATACATGTCCAAATAATTTGCTGCACTTTTAAAACGGTTGGTAACTGGTAACAATGTAAAATTTTCTCCAAGCAAAGCTATTCATGCACATGGAAAGCAACTTTATCTAACCCCAATTGTTGTTATCACCAGAAACTTCATTTGCTCTGTAGCTTAAGCATTTTAGGTGGGTCGAGGCAGAAGGGACTGCCACTAATTATATATATATTATATATTTAAGCTTGAGCACGAATTATGTTGAAAATCTCAGATAACAAATCTAACAGGCATGTTCCAGAACAAAGCCTCTGAGACAAATAGTCAAGTAAAAATACAAGTAGTAGGTCTAAATTCGTATGGTTGTAATAATTGTATATAATCCTCGTGAAGATCATCACGCTAGAAGAACTCTTGGTCACATGTTCAACACTTGAGCGCCTAGCAACAGCATACAAGGCTTGAAAATTACTATATATATATATATATTCATAGATAAAGTTTAACATATATAAACTAATAAGATAATTACATAATTTTCTAGTCCCTAGATCCAAATATAACGTTTTGTTTTTTTATCTTCTTTTATTCTGAATCAGTTCTCAGTCACCAACTGCTCTCAGCAAAAAGAGGCCAAAACATGAACATCCATCAAAACATATCCTGGAGAAGAGCATTGACCCAGTATTAGAGAAGGCATATCCATCAAGAATTTGTAAACAACATCAAGGTAATTCACAGTGATTAAAAAAGGAAAAGAATAGTTATACTTTTATTAGCACGCTACTGTGATGTTTATGTCTAGTACAGTATCCTAAGTAATATATATTCATTTATATTTAATTATGCACTTTAAGGGCGAAGAAGGTTAGTACTGACAATATACATTCAAAAGTTTAGCCAAGCTCAACTTTTGAAGATGTATGTTTGCAATTAAGAATCAAAGACTGAACTAAAAAGGAAATTCTAAGCGCAAATCATAGTAAACAAATGAAACTAATCCTCATAGCAATAGCCAATTTCCATATAAAGGATGGTTTATGGGATGATTATCTATATGCAGCTATTCATCTCAAGCAAATTCTATATACCTCAGCTTACCGTTGAAGCTAAAACACTTTCAGTTGATGCAGTTGCTGAAAGAATACTTATTTGGAACCAGAACTTGCAGCACATGAAGCTTGTGTGCTGTTATCAGTCAAATGAGCTTCTCCACCAGCATCTGATATCTGGGGATTATTCGATTCTGAGTTAGACCCATCTTCCAAACTGCTTGATACAGTAGAAGTGCTGGTTCTATTATCTCTGGTTTCTAGACGCTCCATCATGCGCGAGACCGTTGCAATGCCAGCATTAACCTCTCTCCTGACTTCAGAACCAAGATCAGCCATGGAAGTGTTGCGAGAGAAAAGCCTCTCCTTCCACCCTCTTGTACTCTTTGAAATTGACTCTTTATATCTGAACAGATGCACAAGTCAAAATAGGAGTGCAAATTTATTAAAAGTTCATGTAGAAGAAATACTAAAATGTGAAATGTCTCCTGACCAATACCTCATTGACACAGCATTAAATCGTGATTTTAGTGATTCTGAAAATGATTGGAATTCTGAAGGTCCTGCTCTATCTTGACTATTAGGAGAAGACTGATTAGGGGACCTCCTGCAAGAGAACATCCAAAGCTATTATTGTGATTGACATAAAGCATGGCAGAAAATGAGTTCTAAAGAAGTTCAGACACTTGACAGAACTACCCAATAATATAAAGATAAGGAGAATCAAGTTAGAGAACGGAAAGTACCTATTGTTCAATGAATGCCCTTGATCATTGGCTGAAAGAACACTGGAGCCAGATGCCAAGGCAGGCTGCTGATCAGCATGGGCAGAAGGTACTGGAGTAAATGATGCTGAAGATTCTTCCCCCGCTGTTCTCGCAGGAGAGGATGGAGTGCCAAGAGTAATAGCAGGGGCTGGTTCACCTTCTCTCTGAGTTGGAGATGAAGATATAGGACTAGTAGAGGGTGCATTAGGATGAGTCGAGAATACTAAGAACTGTGGACGACCTTGAGTTGATGACCTATTTCTCAGACCTTCCCTTCTTGCAATATGACGTGCTCGACCCATTGCAGCAGCAGCAGCCAAGTGCTGGATTATGCGCTCCTCAAGCTCAGCATCATTTGCCCCCACAGGCAACTGCATTGAAAGCAAGTTCATAAGCATGACTTTCTTTCAAAATTGGGTGGTAGATTCACCTTAATCTGGAAAAATGAGGATGTGTAAACAGGGATGCTACACATCTAACAAGTAGACAAGAAATACAAACATGTTGAAGCTCAAAATCTCCAAGCGTCGGATGATGAAATATGGTTGCATTTCTAGAGGGATTGAACCTAAAACTCCTTTCACGTTCAACAGCCTCAAGCAACTCCTGGCTGCCAAAGCAACAGATAAATAAATAAATAAACAGATAATACACATGAGCAAGAAGAACTTAAAAAAGGGGAATGCAATACCAACCTGGTTGGGTCTTTCAGGCTAATTGGCTGCCAGCACATGGGGCACTGAGAACTCCTCTGACACCTGCATGATTAAAATAGTAAAATGAAGAATTGAGATACTAAGTTTTTACTGTTTTTTTTTTTTTTTTTAGGGTGGGGGAAGGAAAGAAAGAAGAAGAAGAGTAGAATGTACTCTATTTGTAACTCATATAATGATATATAAACCTCATTATAACAGACAACCATAAATTCTTTTATCAAGTGGAATGATTGAAAATTAAAAGTTTAGAGACTTCTTGTAGCATGTAATTACTTTATGATCAACAGTCTAGAATCAATGAAGTGATCAATGATTTTCCAGACAAGTTCTTCTACAGAACCCAACTTATTGGGCTCCAGACTTCAAAAAGATTGTGAAGCCTTTCTTTTATTGAAATTTAGGTTCTAACATAGATCACTACTCTGGACTAGTTTAAAATTAAATGGTGATATTGTAGACGAAAAAGCTGACCCTTTAACTGGAGATTTCACTTGTTCCCCTTACATCCAAGAAAACCTCCATCAGCATGACAAAGCTCTACATTATTGTTGCTTATAATAAATCAATATAGTGGTGGGAAGAGATTAGAGGAGCAGTTTTAACAAATAAGAACAATTGACATCAAAATCCATTATTCAGACACTCTACAACTAAACAGAGTTCATTCAACCCGCATAACTCTTATAAATGCTTCATTGCAATGGGTTTGTCTTCTTTCATAAAATCTCCTACAAGCTCTAGAAATCCAAGTCTACATCATGCTCACAACATGATGTTGCAGAGATAGCAAGTACTGATGCAAATCCCCAAACCACAAGTTGTAGTTAGAGATACAAAACGTCAATCTCTTGGTAAATATTCAAACTAAGTTTTACTGATATAATAGAATTGGGAAAAATTGCTTAACATTTGACATGACTATATTCGCTTCATCGACAACCAGAAGTACACATCAGGCCTGATCCATAATTTGCAATGTTTCCTTATTCTATGCCAAACAATGCTGATTGAGGTTTGATCTCGTTTATGGTGATTAAAAAACGAACAATGTGCTCTAATACTTTAAAGTTACATGCTAAAATTGCTTGTCACCCACCAGCACTCTAGTACTAGGCAACTAGGATACAAATTCATTCTTCTCAAGCATCACTTTTAGACGATCTATTTTGTTATGATTTACAAAGCTCCCCACTCAAAAAACAATAAGAGAATTTGCATAACATAACATTAAACACTATGGAACCGAAGTCCGAAAATTCTAAATCCTACAGCAAGAGCCACATCAATTAATCCCCAGTGGTAAACATTTGGGTCTTTTACCAGCCTAAGTCATTTCTCTAACTGATTCATAAAAATAAGTAGATAGCAACATTCAAGCTTAAAAGGTCGACCTCCAACCATCCTATCCAGGTATGCAGCCATGAAATTAACTAAATAAAACATAATCTGATAAATGGGTATGGAATAGAATCATCGGTTTACCATTCAAGGATGCACTGAAGATGAAACTCGTGCTTGCAACTGGTGACCTGTAAAGGAAGCAATGAAACAAGGATGAAAGAAATGCCCGATTACGTATCAAACAAATAAGAATCAAATTTCAGGCATTCATACTGTTGATGGATCACTTTCACAGAATGCTTCAAGGCATATACTGCACGCATCATCACAAGCATCCTGGATTCCCCCCTCCACAAAGGCTGCAGCCGAGGTTAAATGCACCTCAGACTTGGTTTCTTCCATCCCCTACAAGGGTTTGCCAAAGCAACAATATTTAATCTCAATTACAATTAACAGGACAAATGAAAAATGAAACATTAGTCTTAGGTGCAAATGATACCAAATGTGATCAATATAGACTTTCAACCCCATGAGGAAGATTAACACATGAAAACAGTCCACATATGTATAATCAGCACCGAAGAAACATAAAATACATTGATCAGATGCATAAAAACACTTAACTTCATTTAAAGATCAATTAAGCCAAAAAGCTTTAGAAACAAAAGCATCAACTTTACCAAAACAAAAACTCGAAAATTCAGAATAGATACAAGAGGGGAAAAAACCAAAAAAATCAACTATTTTTCCTTGAAATTTTTAAACCCTTCCACCCCCCCCCCCCCTCCCCCTCCTCTCTCTCTCTCTCTCACCAACCAAACACCCAAAGCAGAACATAAAATCAAAGACAAATCCAGAATTAACTTTACCTCCATTTGAGAGTTTAACTAAAAAAAACCCAGCTGATAATCAAACCCAGCAGATCCTTAACAAGATTGGACAACCCTAGTTTTTGTTCCCCTTTTCGTAGATTGGGGGAAAGGGAAGACTTTAAAATTGGGGTTTTTTTATTTTTTATAGTAATTTTAAATATTTCTGTGAGGTTTTGGGGAAGAATCGATGAAAGAATGATGACTTTTTATTATTGTTGAAAGAGTAGGGGGAAGACTTTAAGCGAGGCAAGTGAAAACTGATAGAGGAAAGAAAAATAAAATAAAGCTGGGTCCTTTGGCGCCTGTGGTTTCGACACGTGGAAACTTCACTGTAATATCTTCGACGATCCTTTCTACAGTAGTATACTACTACTTTTCTTTCACACATTAGGTGACAACCTATTCCTAAGTTACTTGGGCTTAATTCAAGGAAAACTCTATTACCCACAAAAAAAAAAAGAAAAAAAAGAAATTCAAGAAAAACTCTAATTCGATTTGGTCACTCTTAAGCCGAGTTTGAGCTTCTCCTAGTTCGAGACTTCGAGTAATCAATTGAACTTAACTTAATACTTGTCTTGAGTACTTGTTGAACTATTCAACTAATTACTAGTTATCATATATTATATTTTAATTATGAATTTTATGAAAATTAATTTAATTCGAGTTCGAGTTAAGAAATTAAGTTTGATTCGAGTTTTTTATTGGTTAACAAACTAATCAAGTTAGGGACTTCCTTTGGATATATACCTGACTTCCTCTTGGATGTATATAGATCCATGAAATATTTTGTTAGGCTATCCACTTTTCGTGGCTAAATGTTGAATTTGGTTCTACACCTTTCACGATCTGTTTGACTTGGTCCTAAATCTTCTGACCGGTTTAATTTGGTCCTAAACCTTTCAATTTCTGCTCAATTCAGTCCTATTTTAGACAATCGTCCGCAATTGTAAAACACGCGTTGTTTGTAGTGCGTGAAGCGGTTTTCGAAAGAATAAAAAGATGCCAGATGGCAAAAAAAATCCACCTGGCTAATTTTTTTAATTTAAAAAAATGTGAAGTTAAAATAGATTTTAAAAATTAAAAGGAAATATAAAAGATAAAAACCCAAAATCCCCTTTCTAGCTAAAAATCTAACTCGACTTTCCCTATTTTCTCCCAAAAAAATCCACGATTCCATCTGGGGTTTTTGTTGGAAGAGAATAGAAGAAGTGGATTTTGCTGTATCGAATTTCCAGTTTAGAAGAGAGTAAAAGAAAAGAAAAAGAATTTCATCACTGAGGTTAGTTGTTTTGCTTCTCTTTTTTTTTTTTGTCATTCATCGATTTTACAGTTAAAAATAAAAGGGTTAAGATTTTGAATTTGATACATATGGACTTGTTAAAATATTCGAAGTAGAGTGATCAGGTGGTGTTGGAGACTAACTCAGCACTTTGCTTATTTAGCATGCTAAAATGCTATTGAAGTTCATATGGTAGATAAAAATTTGCCAAATTGCTCCAGTTGGAGGATGATTAGCTAATAAGTAGATGTTAATATGGTAACTTGGTGAGGGTTATTGATTGCTTGCCATGATTCTTGATGCCACTTTTCATATCTTTTACCAAATTTCAATGTGCTTCAAGGTTCTAGTGACATCAATTAAATGTCACTGTGGAAGAAAGATGTACTGGGGAAGCAAAATGGAACATACAGATAAACCATTAAGATCCTTTTAGAACTTAGTAATCATTTTGTATGGTTAAGACTTGTATGGTGGTCATATATCTATATCCACTTGAGAAGCTAACATTATGTGCATGGAACCAATTGGCAGGAACCTTGTGTTGTATTCTGTCCTCACTAGAGTTTGAGGCTTGGTCTGGTTGTCCATTTGCTTCGACATTGGTGCTCAGATCCTAACTCTTTACTTGTCATTGAGGTGCTTCTTTCCATTCATGATTCTATTATAAATCTTTTTGAGCAGAATACATTTATGTGAATTTTGCAGAGTGGTCGTGATGAATCTTTTTTAGCAGAATATATAATATGAAGTTTGAAGTTTGGCAAATAAATGAAGTTACTAGTCGAGATCAGTTAGGGTTCTCTTTAAGTCGAGAGCACAGGCATAGAGATTGCAACAGATTTGGGTTCCGATTTCCAGTGGAAAATGTTGGAGGAGGAAAACATCACGAGGCTGGAGGGAGAGCTTTTCATGGATCATGGCAAGCATCGGTTGCTTGCTTTCTAGGTCCCAGCCAGCAGACTCAAACCAACAAAGACCATTACTACACTGGGGTTCACTAGATTTGAAACGGCTTCTGACTGAGCTGTCAAAGATGGGCATCAACTGTTATCATTTCTGCTGATGAGAGTTTAGCCTCAGATATCATTTCTGCAGTTTTTTGGATTGCAACAAGAGGTTTAACACATCAAGGATTCGAGTTCGATGAGTTTCTCTGAACAATATTACCATTACATATTTTATAAAAATACCGATACAAACAAATCCATTGTCACCAATTCATACTGAAACAGGAAAATTTGGAAAGGTATATACAAGAGAGAAATGAATCAGATCTTCCCACCAAGTAAGGTCATCAAGGACCTTTTGTAGTCTCATATAATTGCATCATCAAGGTTGGACTTGTAAATGTTCATATATTCTCCTCTTATTTTCATCATGTCAATTTCTGCTCTAGTTACAATGGCTCTTGTTAATGAATCTTCATCGGTTCCCAGCCCGATGATGGAAGTTCCAATAACCTGTTCAATGGTTTGAACATATAAGAACCCACACAAAAAGGAGAAAAAAGAAGAAATTTTGTTAAGATCATAATAGAGTCACCTTAGCAAAATGCTTCTCTGGGTATCTATGCACAAGATAACCATTTTCAATATATATATATATATCAAAGGAAAATGTTGATAGGATTTCCATGTATCAATTGTCTACTTATTCTTATTGCACTTACCTTTCTGAGGGCGGGCATAGATACCGAAGCTACAATATCTTCTTCGAGTGAACTGTCGAAAAGCAAGCAATTAGGCCTGCCTTACTGCTGCAAGATGCTGGGGAAATGATGCACATGACATCTTAACTATGATTTCTAGATGCTTGATACCCCCTCTTCTTTGAGTTCAATGCTTCATTTGTCAGTCTGGCATCCCTCTCTGAAGGATCATATGTCCATAGAATGACTGCTTTCTGTCATCATCAGAAATGTTTGCTTTTAATTATTAGATATGAAAATGGAACTGAAATGAAATGCTTCCTTAAAATCAGGGGAATTACTCAACAAGTTTAAGAATCATTCCAGGACTGAAACCAAGCCTCCTAAACGTTTCTTTCTCTCAATGAATCAGAATTCAAAGAAAACTTTTAACAGAACATAAGCCTTAATCAACCAACCAAAGAGTACAAATTTTCATTCTTCTATTATTATATAATAAAATATTATTTGATTTGTCGTAACAGGATAGATCAAGGATAGACAGTCAACTTCTCTTAATGAAAGGGAAGCTTCAAACATTAAACCATTTCGTCAATCAACTTCCTGCCCCAAAACCATACCCAAAACATAGCCACCAAAACATACCTGGAACTACTCGAGCACATCTCCACAGCTGAGATCCGGTGAGCCTCCAACAAAAAAGAGATAAGAGAGCACCACAAAACCCAAAAACCTAAACCGATTTTATGAACAATCAAAGAGAAAAAATTTTCAGGGAGAAACCCTAAATCGTGAGAAGACAAGAGGGAGAAAAAAAAGAAAATAAAATTTAGGCTTAAAAAACTAACAAATACTAAAACCATAAATAAAAATTAAAGGGTAATAACGGAATTTAATAAATATGTCCACGTAGGATGACGGGAAAGTTAACGTTCGATGCGTGTTTTACAATTGCGGAGGGTCATCTAAAACAGGATTGAATTGAACAGAAATTAAAAGGTTTAGGACCAAATTGAGCCGGTCAGAAGGTTTAAGACCAAATCGAGCAGACCGTGAAAGGTTTAGAACCAAATTGAGCATTTAGCCCACTTTTCGTCCTCATACCGCAATGACCATTTTGTTGTAAGATTTTCACAGAACCTAAAGTTCTGAGATCTTCCACTTTTATTTATGACTAGTCTTCATCTTCACGTGCGTTGCACGCGATACATTATTTTTGAATTAAATAAAAATTAAAATAATAATTGAAGTTAATTATAAATAAATCAAAGGAAATAATTTTATGTTAGTGTTCCTTTATTTAAAAGCATTTTAAATTCTTGTTACGCACTCCAGTACATTAAACTATCAATGCACACTAAAAACTAAAATCATGTCAATCACAATAATTAAATTTTAAACAATTTTTTAACATTTTTTTAGAATAAAGTATAACGCTTCATTAGATAGTATCCGGATTACAAACACAAAAGGGTAGACTCTCATACCATATATGATCACCGTTTAGACCATAGTCTAATTTAGATACCGATGTGCCAAGAAATTTGCATCACGTTTTACATGAGCAAAGTTACACTGAACAAAATAAGAAGACAAATCCAAAACATCATTAAGCAATCTTCCACCCTCCAATAAGATCCTCTTGCCTTTCGAAATCTCTCTCATTTTCCATGAGAGAATCAGTCTCCAACAAACGCCTTTCCACAACATATTGAATATGATTAATGATTATTCAACTTATTTTAACTTTATTAGTTCTTAAAAATATGAATAATTAATGATTATACAACTTATTTTAACTTTTAAACCTTAAAGTAACGATGATAATATTTTTGTTAGTTTATAATATGATTGGGTTGGGTCCAAACCTACCAAAAAGTCTCCAATTTTTTAAAATTAAAATGATAAAATATTATTTTTAAAAAACCAATTTATTAAAATTAAAATGGTAAAAATGAAATATTTATAAAAATATTGAATTTAATTAATTAAAAATAGAGTTTGTATTAGAATAAAACTGTAAAACTTTAAACATATCATTTATGAAATATATTTAAAAAATTATAATATATATCTAAGTTATGTAATTAAAATAGTAAAAATGGTAAAAATAAAAAAGTTATAAAGAGATTAGATTTAATTAAAAATTCTAATATATTTAAGTGTTTTTAATTAAAATAGTAAAATGGTAAAAATAAAATAATAAAAATAGAGTTTTTTGTAGAGTAAAACTACAAAAGTTTAAACAATGACATTTAAGAAATATATTCGAAAAATAAGGGTATAATGGTCGATTCAAAAGTTTTACAAAACTCGTACTTTTATATATAGTATAGATAATATATACAAGTGGATTGCCCGCGCTGGTGCGTCCGGCGTTCAGCAATCTACTTCTTTGAACAATTTTCTATTCGAATTAAATTGTTTGATACGTAGAAAATTTCGAAAGTACTATGATTTTAAATGTGTTGCATCTTTAGAAGGCTATACTATTAACATTGAGAATATGCCCTTAAGTTAGCAATAAATAGTAAATATTAGTTTGTACATGGACAGGTGCAATAGCTTCAATTTTGTTTCCTCCTGTAAAGTGTGTAGCACTTAAACAAAAATTAAGTTTACTCTCTTCTTCATATGGACATGAAAGGCCTAAAGAGAGGTTATAATTCTAGATAATTAAGGGGGATAGAATTTTATTATAACATTTATGTGAAAGGAAAGGATAATTACAAAATATGGCTTAAGGGCAACAATTGGCTAGAAACTAACCTAGGGTCTTCTTAGTAATTTGGCAAGTGAGAAAAGACAGGAAAGGACAAATAAAGTTCAAATGGAGCCTCCTCATCGATCCTCAAAAGGGGCCTTTGGTAAATTTTCTGGGTCTTTCAAATACTATTTAGTATATATACAAAAATTTCTTTTGATAATAAAAAAAAAGGAAGAAGAAAAAAGCTAATCAAGTTCAACTAGCTCTATATATGTCTCGAGTCAAGTTCAAGCTTTAAAAGCAAAGCTCAATCGAGCTCGAGCTGAGTTTTGAGTTCCAAGTCGATCTCACACTTAGATACGTTACTACTTGGCTGGAATTCGATCTATCACACCCCTAACCACATTGCAAAAGTTTGGTTTAAGTTGTATATATATGTCAGCAAATTGGAAAAATTTGGTAAATTTCTTTCAAAAACTATGTTAAATTAAATTTGTAACCATTTCTTGGAGGTTGATCCAACATGGTGAGGTCGAAGGGCTATCATGTGCCCTCTTTGCCAAGTAGTTTGTGCACATATTGGCTTCACGATATGTATGTACTATCATGCAATGTCAATCACACTGCATTAAATCCTAGCACCTGTTAATAATTTGGGACAAAGGATCACATCTACTGAGAGATTGCAATACCTTGTTCACAACAACTAATGAGTCAGATTCCACAAGAATACTCCTATAACTATGGTCCTAGGCAATTTGGAGCCCCAAATAAATAGATGTGACCCAACTAACATGTGAAACCAAATAGCCATGAACCATCTATATATATCATGACAAAGCCGGCCTCCAATTGCAAGGTCACGAGGATTGGATACAGCAGCATCATCTACATTACACTTAACAAACCCTGGTAGAGGTTTTTGCCAGCTTATTAAGACCTCAATTCTCTTCGCATGGCTAGCTAGACGCCCTTGATGTACGAAACTGTTCAATATAAAATGTGACAAGTTGATTCGCATTATCAGGCCATTAAAAATTTCCATAAAGAATAACACGATTCCTCCATCTCCATAAATTCCAACAAGTACAAGCAACATAAATAGGCCAAGGAAGTTGATTGCCCACACGGAAGTTATGTCTAGCCAAATTGAGGTTGATCCAATCGGTCAGGCCCAATAAGGTAATTTGAGACAGTTTTCTACCATGTAATCATAAAAACCACAATAGTAGTTGAGAGTTGGGTCAATCCCTTATAGCATGGAGAGTTGATTCCTCTTGAGCACCACACCTTAGACTAGCACTATCATTGGTGATGTTCCTCCGAAAGCAAGCAGCTTTGGTAAGCAGACGATCATGTCTTACTAACCAAAGAAAAAACTTCACACGACGTGGGGCATCTAGCTTCCATACTTTGCTCCAACCACTATTATGTGGAGCACCCTAGTGTGCAGATGATAAGCTGAAGATACAGAAAAAAAAAAGGTTTTTTTTTTCGCCTAAAATGCAATATTAAATACTTGTGTCAAAAGTTGATTTTAACCGTAAATGACAAGTCAACTTAAAAAAAACTGAGGTGTTTTTGACATTTTAAAAGTGATTCTTGACATTAAACGTTCACTTGGGAGTCATGTGTAGGCGCATTTCTTAGGAAAATTGTCATAGAAAATGCTAATCTCCATCATTCGGTTTCTCTGGTAAGGGTGTCGAACAATATCTCTCCAACAAGAATCCAACAAGAATGTTATTGGGAACCTCATTCTTTATGCATTCTCATGTTATATTACATTTCCTATCCTTTTGGCTTGCTTCTCTCCAATTTATCCTTGCTTAATTAGTTTCACTCCATAATGTCTTTATAATATGTTTGTGTTATTTAATCACTTTTTGTATATATATATATATATATATATATATATATATATTTAATTATGATAATAAGAGAGTTACACAACGCATGGAGGTAAAACCCCATACCAAACAAAGTATGCACCCTCACTAAAACTTAATTGGGCAATCTTATGAGCAACAACATTCAAAGAGCGACTAATATGGGAAAAATTACAATTAGAGAAAGAAGAAGCTATATCTAATATTTTTTGAATCAAACAGTAACCTTGCCATTTCGATGAAGCCCCTTTGTCTATCTCTTTAATAGCAATAAGAGAATCACTCTCTACAATACAATCTTGAACACCACAATGTCTAGCAATCAACAATCCAAAATGAATTGCAAATATTTCAGCATGAAGAACATCTGCTATAAATGGAATTTGCTTAAAGGCTGAAGAGACAACTTCACCAGATGAATTTCTTAATACGATCCCAAGTCTTGTTGTCTTTGTAATAGCCGAATAAGCAGCATCTGTAATTAATTCCATCAGGATATGAACTGATCGGGGTGATCCCAACCCCCCGACAGTTACATATTAGAAGTTTCATTAATGGTGGATAGAGGGGCTGATTTGCCCCGATTCTATCACTGGTGAAATTCCAAATCGAACATCACTTGTACCAACAACATCTCTGGATCTCTTAGCTTCGAATTGGAAATCAAGATCTACTGCTTTATTGCCTCCTTGTCCTCTCTTTACTCCAGTTGAAATCGAAAACACAACATTAGAGATTGAATTGGAAGAATGACGAGCAGTTCTTTTCCATGAACAGTTCTTTCTGGCTTTGGTAAGTTTATTGGAAGCAGTTGCTGCAAAAGTGAAGTCTTTGAGAAGGCAATTATTTGGAATTGGAGGTTTTGAATTTGGTAGAATATTCTCTGCCACATCATCAAGGAAGTTACTATCTGCTAAATTTTCTGAAATAGCTGCAACAGTTTTTTGCAGTTCCAAATCCTCAACCAAATTCATGGGGATAGTTACTAAGCCAGGTGTCTTGTTTGCCACATCAACATCCTCCAAAGGTTTGGGAATATCTGTTGCGATCCGTTTTCCAGCATCCAAATTCTGGCAAGAATAACCAACAGACTCAGCAACATCCTCTGCTTGATGATTTCTTCCAGTAGTATTTGCTAATGCAGCAAAATCATTATTTCTCTGCACTCCAACATGATCACTTCTATGAGAAGAAGATGAGAATGTAGTTCCGTCCAAAGCAGCAATATTGGTTAGTAGAATTTCAGCCTTCAACCAAATTCCATAGGAACGAATCACTTTGCCAGTCTTTTTCTTCATTGTAAAAGCCACATCACACTCTGATTTATGGTGTGTCAAACATCCACACATAAAACAGAAATCTGGAAGTCGTTCATAATGAAAACTTACAGTAGAAACTCCATTAATAGGGATGTTTATTCGAGTTCCACGTTTAAGTGGTCTATTAACATTAAGATTAACTCGAACTCGGAGACAACTTCCCCACGCCAAACCCTCTCCAGATGCATCAATCTCCTCAACGATGCCGACTGTTTTACCCATTGCCAAGCCAATACTATCATTCATGCAGGCAAACGGAAGACCATGAATCTGTAGCCAAAAGGAACACCAATCCAAATTTATAAATTCTGGAGAAGAGAGACCATCAAAATCTTGCAGGACTATCAAAGCCATATTAAAACACCATGGTTGCTGTAAGAAAATTCGATCTCTTTCTGCCTCTTTTGCAAATTGAAACAAATACAACTTATTCCCCAAATCCCTAACATGCAATCTGCCTGTTAATTTCCAAACTTTATACATCACAGTTCGGAGAATTTCAACTCTAACCAGTTTCCTGGTAAGAATTTTCCCAATTAGACAATGGGAACCCGCACCCAAGTTTTCTTGAACACAAGCAACATCGACATCAATAATAGCATTTTCTTCCGCACAGAGATTGAAATTTTCCCAAAGTTTTTTTTAAATCATCAGCCATAACAACAGAAAGGGTAGAATGAAGAGAAAGAAATAAAGGTTTAGAAAAGAAAATTAGAAGGAAAAAGGGATTGGAAGATTGCACAGAGGCAATAAAAAAACTCTCACCAAGGAGTCCTGAAAAAACGAAGTACAAAAATTTATAATAATCACTTTTAATATACTCATGATTTTTGTTCAAAAGTATAGGGTATGATTTAATTTCACATATTTAGTACTTTGCATACCTTTGGGAGTGCCCTTCTAATCACTTTCCCTCGACATTAGAAGAGTGATTCACAAGGAGCTGTGAATGATGGATTCATAGGCTTTTGAATATATTGTAAGAACATTCTAATAGAAAATCATTTTTGGTATTAGTAATCAAGCGTTTTTTATTGTCATAATCCCTTGTCAACCAAACATATTAATATGAGATTCTCACTCCATATAGTAATAAACCCTTAACCCTAACCCTTACTCCATGACTCTGTGTTGGTTCTAGATGCATTAATGAATGATGGGTATCACCTAACGAATTTAGCACAACACTCTTTCTACACAACCCTAGCACAAGGCTCTTGTCATTGCTAATTTTAAGAGATACTAGTTTTACCTTTCACGTGCGAATATTTTTATGAAATTTTGATAATCACCCTATTAAATTTTGATAACCACCATATGAAATTTTGATAATTACCTATAAAATTGTGATAAACTCTATAAGAAACTCTGATAACCTAACTATGGAATTTTAATAAACTTTTTAATGAATTTTGTAACCTTCCTATGATTTTTGATAATCTCTCTATGAGATTTTGTAAAATTTTCTCACAAAGCACCATACAGTTCGACAGAGGGCTTCATTGCCAAATCGAGCATTCTACGACTCAACACTCTCCACATGGAGTATATATCCAGATCGAATACCGTTACATTCGACACTAGCTAGTTATGCGACCGGTAAGCCTATTTTAGCTCAGATTGTCCCAACTTGCCCACCTGACGCTCAGTTTCATAGCCGTTTGTGCAATCATTTTAGAACCGCCTCATACCTAGGGGGCAATGTTGAGCCCATATAGAATGGCCCAAAGCCACACTGTATATATATAGAGAACTATTTCACACATAAGGTAAAAGTTCATTATTTCCACTCTTTAATTTATAAGCTCTCTAAACACCTTAAGACCCCACTAACTTCAGTATCTTCAAACACCTTAATATCCTACTAACTCCAATTCTTTTCTAGTTGTAGGGAAAAAATTTGAAATTCACAATTTTGCAACGGTATAAATTATTAAATTACACAATATAATTAAATTATTTTATATTTTCAATCGAACCATGTTGAAAAAAGTCTTACGTAACTCAAATATCAAAGAAAACACTAAATTTAAAGGATTACGCAAGAATACGGTATGATAATCCAAACACCTCACCCAAGACCTAAACTTCTTTCCTAATTTCAAACATAGATTTTTTTTAAGAAGAACAAAAGCAAATAATCATCAAAATTCGTACATACGTTTAAAAATTCAACTCCTTTGAAATATTGTTTTAAGATATCATCAAACATAGTATTAAAAAAATGAAGAAAATAAGTTACACTTTCTTTTTTCAATCTAATCCGGTTTAGTTCTTGTAGTATAATTATACATTTAAAATTTCAACTCCTTTTGAAAATCGTTTTAAGCAATCATCAAACATAGTAATGAAAATAGTGAAGAAAATAAATTAAAAAGAGTGATAAAGGAAAATGAAATTCCCAAAGCATGACAAGAACTAATCAATACCATACCTAGACAGTAGTTTTTTTAAAAACTGCAAAAATAACATAAATTTTAAAATGGAAAAAGAAAAATTCAAACTCTTTTCATGGCCATTGTACCTTATGAACATACGTTTAAGAAAAATGATACCAAAATTACAAATGCAACAATCATATATTTATCATCATCGTTTTTTTTTTGCTACATATTTATTATCGTTAATAATTTGGATAAGTAGTTAAAAATATATATAAAATAGTTTGAGTAAGATTTAAATTTAAAATTAGATCATAAATAAATAACAATATATATAGTAGAAATTGGGTTGGCCAATAATAATATATTAATATATATATATATATATATAACATAAAAGTCTAATTTTAAGTAATGGCTAAATTTTTTTTAAAAAAAAGTAATGACAATTTAGAAATATTTTTAGAAAAAAAGGGTACAATCGCAAAACATAAAATTTCCCATTATTCGTACTTTTATATATAGTATAGATTTGGAGAAACTATTGATTTTGTCTAATTTCGGAGCAGTAGGCCTATTAGGCCCGTTTGAGTTCATGAAGTCCAAATTGCCAAGATAAATGTCTTGAAGTCTAAATATGATATTCTTAGACCCAATTCGTTCGTATGGAAGCCCAAAGAAGGAGTTTAAATCCAATCAATAATTATGATGCAGTAATGATGCAACATTGTTAAATCCTATTTCAATGAGGACTTCACAATTGCAGTTTTGGAAGAAAATTCGTAACTTTTAATTCAGAGCTCAGAAAAATGCAAATGAGGTACCGTTGGAAAGAGGATTCTAAGATCTACAACTTTTATGTTTACCTCGAGACCTAATTCTACCATTCTGGTGGACAATTTTGCCCTTCAAATTTCTGGACAGAATTGATCTTCTCCTAAACCGACTTGGAGAATGTTTTGGACGAAATTTCAGATACTAAAGATGAGGTGGAGCATTCCTATTGGTGATATTGGATCCTAATTAATGAGAATAATCTAAATTTCCTTTATTTTAATAATGAAATAATTAAAATATTATTTAGTAATGGCAATTTAGAAATATATTTGAAAAAAAGGATACAATCGGAAAACATAAAGTTTCTCCCCTTATTTGTACTTTTATATATAGTATATATAGATAGATAATATAAGATTATCTAAACCAAACAATCCTAATTATAAAAAAACATTAATTATAGGAAGTGAAAGTACTAAAAAACCAGTCAAAAGATTTAATCTTATCAATTTAATAACTATTTAGCTTGATTTTTTCGTCATTTCAATATTGGTTTTTTCGTTATTCTCACAAACTTCTAAAGGCATTCTTGTCTTTCTAACAATTTAAATTATTATAATATATAATATACTAACATATTTATAAGTGGTTTGCCTAAATGGTCTATTTAATATTATATAATTTTCTCTCCGGTTATACCGATCAAGGTGATTTAAATTTCTATTAAAAGATTGTTCCATGATCTACAACTTTCATGAATGACTCAAAAACTACATTTATTTTTTTAAGTATCAAAAATGCTTCCGAAAAATTTGTTGTTTCGGTTAACGGGAATGAACGGTCCACTTAATATTATATAACTTTTGTTCCAGATGTCTGATTGAAGTGATTCAAGTGTCTCTCGAAAGGTTGTTTCATGATCTACAACTTTCATGAAGGACTCGAAAACTAAATTTAATGTTCAAGGTATAAAAAATGCTTCCAAAGAATTAGTTGTTCGGTTAGTGGGAATAGATGGTCTACTTAATATTAAATAATTTGTGCTTATGGTGGAAACTGGACCCACTGAGAGTATTTTTTGCAAATTTCCCAAAATACCCTCGATTTGCAACTCAAATAAAAAAAATCAAGCATAAAATGACCAAAATATCCATATTAATTTGTTCTTAGATTAATGAGACTAATTCTTTAGATTGTTTTTTTTTTGTCAGATCCTTACTTAAGTCCAAATCTTTCAAAACACATAATCTAAAGTAATTGGGTATCGTCCTCATTTGGCAAATCCATAAGTCACCAATAATATGTTGAAAACTAATTGAGATTATTGCATATCAAGTGCAATAACATGTTTACATAGTAAAGCGCGCGGACTCTTAACTAGTTAATCTAATATTTCTCTTTCTAGTCACACCCTATAAGATTATGAATAGTATTTTGACCCATGTCTATAAGATTATAAATCGTATTTTGACCCATGTGCCATGTCCACTCAATTTCATATTTGAACTAGATGAAACCTATCTGAGTTTTTTTTTTTTTAATCACTTTCCCTCGACATTAGAAGAGTGATTCACAAGGAGGAACATTCTAATAGAAAATCATCTTTGGTATTAGTAATCAAGCGTTTTTTATTGTCATAATCCCTTGTCAACCAAACATATTAATCTAAGATTTTCACTCCATATAGTAATAAACAACTCTAACCCTTACTCCATGACTCTGTGGACGAATTTAGCACAACACTCTTTCTACACAACCCTAGCACACGGCTCTTGTCATTGCTAATTTTAAGAGATATAATATAAGATTATCTAAACCAAATAATCCTAATTAATCTAATATTTCTCTTTCTAATCACACCCTATAAGATTATGAATCGTATTTTGACCCATGTGCCATGTCCACTCAATTTCATATTTGAACTAGATGTAACCTATCTGAGTTTTTTTTCTTTTTTTTTCTTCCTCTTGGCATCAACCATAATTTGAGATTTTACACGCACAAAATCATTAAAACTTCCAAAACGAGTTCAAGCATTGTTAATAGTAACAATAATTTAAAACTTCTAAAACGAGTTCAAGCATTGTTAATAGTAATAGTAATTTAAAACTTCCAAAACGAGTTCGAGCATTGACAACTTACAAGGTTCTATGAAGATTAAATCCTAGTTCTATAAAGATTAAATCTCTAAAAAGAGTTCAAGCATTGACAACTTAAGGAGGTTTATTTCCAAAATTAAGAAATGGCAACAAAAAGACTGCTGATAGTATAAGAAAAGCTGAACTAAAATAGGAAAAAAAAACGATGTTATGGATGGAAAGTCATGATCCTTTTTCAATTAATAGTTTGTTTAACTTGGAATATACATCTCATTGTCATGCAAGCCCTAAAACAACCTAATTAAATTCAATCAGAAGTGAGACCCAAAAGAAAAAATATCTAAACTTCCACCAGTTTTCGTATCCACAAAAATAAAATTTCCCCCATTCCCATATTTGTGATTTGATTAGTTAGTAATATAGGAGTAATTAATAAAATAAAATCCTTTTATGATTCCACACATCACGTGACATGTCACGTGTCTTTCTGTGAAGGACTCCTCCAAAAACCGGTCGCATAGAACCGGCCCCACATCTCATTCTCCATATCGACGCTTCTCGCGGACCCATCATCCTGATCATCCATACCTAGCCCCGTTCTCCCCACCACCCGATCCAGCTCCGCCTCTATTTCCTCCCTCGTCGGCCCACTCATAGTTGGGCCCAGCAGGACCTCATTCCTTTTCATTAGACGATGCCGCTGCCTCCTTTTCCAGGCCTTCTTGCAAAGCCCAGTGGGGACCTTGTAAAGGCCCAATATAAGCAGCTCCATTACGGTACATGGACAGCAGCAAAACACCGCCGCACATTCCGCCGCGGTCCCGCCGGCCACTTCCCCGAATTTCTTTCCTTTCCTGGTTGCGTTTGCATCGTCCGATAACGTATACGGTTGGCTCCGCCTCACAGGCGGCGATCTCAGCAAAACCTGACGGCTCATTCTTTTTTTAACCAGAAAAGGGTATTAAAATTCCCTAAATTTCTCCTCCTTAAAAACAGAAATAAATTAGCACTTCCAAGAAAATTAAAAAAAAAAAAAAAGGTCTACAGAAAAACGAAAGGGAGATTTGGAGGGGACGAAAAGATGGGAAATTGTGATCCCCTATCCATTTTTGAATAGGGTTTTATGAATCGGCAATTAAGAAAGGAAAGCACGAGGAAGTAGAGGAAAATTGGGATATATGAAAGAACGGAAAACAGGGGAAATCCAGCTAAGATATAGTCATATAGTAAAGGATTTCTTAACGAAGCGGGAGGATTAGTCGGGAAAATCGCAAAATAGAAAAAAAAGATTTGTTTTCTTTTAACTTTTCGTTTTCGGTTATTTGAATTTTGAAATATTAATATTACTAATCTATGTATACTCCTAATACTAACAAGAAACTGTTTCGGTTTGTAGTATTATATAATATTGGAAATGGAAGACGTAGCAAAAACAATTAGTTACAAGAGCACTCCAACATTATTATTTATTACAGAGCTTTTTTTTTTTTGGTGGTGAAACAGAGTTTGACAGTTTGTCAAAGTAAAACTACTTTCACCGAAGATTTCTCTACTAAATTTTGTTTCAAGAAAATTCTAGACAATCAGAAGTGATTAATTACCGAATTTATTTGATAAGTACCATCTATTACAGAAATATAATTACCGAATTTACTTTGATGATTTTGTTGTCCTTATTAACTCAAAAAATAAAAATAACGGCATCAAAGTTTTTTTTGCACATCTGGATTCTGGCATGAGGGGTTGGGACTTGGGAGCGCGTTTATATCAAAAATCAAATAAGCAAAATCGCGTGGACCCATTAAAAATGAACGTTTCTAGATTGGCCAATGCCAAACGATTTTGACCGGTCATCGGCTTGGTATTATTTGCCGGCAAGTGGTGTAGGTGATTGGAGTCAGTGGCAACTTGCAAGCAATAGCGGTCCAGTGGTTGGTTGGTTCGCTCTCGGCTCTTCAGTTTTTTGTTTTTTCACTGTCAAAATTGATTGTAGATTTGTTGTATTTTAACTCACTTTATTTACTCCATTAATTAATAGAAATTCATTTAATAATTAATTAGGTATAGTTCAAGCCCTTAATTCAAATTCATAGTATTAAGATAAGTACGATTTTTAATTAGTCCTGACAAGCGACAAATACCAAATCCATTAATTAATTTAAAAATTTATCTACTAGTATTTGATTTTATGATCCGCGTGGACTTAAAATTAAGTAGTCTAGACTAGACTAAAGGCTAATTTGTTACTAATTAATTGAATGAATGAATGGTTCTTATTTTAATCTCCCATTCACTAAATTGGAAGGACAATCTCCCATTGGCGGCTTTGTGCCACATCTTCTGTTTGAGGTGAGGGATTAAGTTGCTTTTACCAACCAAGGTTAGGCCGGATTTTTATTGATAGAATTTACACTACTAGAACCAGGATTAAGCATTAAGGATCATTTCATTTCAATTGGTTCACTTTAATTACCATAATACTGGTTCTCCTTTTCCTATTTTCCTATTTCTAGTTTAGAACTCTGTCTATTGTACAATTTTCCTAACAAGGATAATTATAAAGGCTTAATGTACAAAATTCCCCCTAAAGTATCACAAAAAGGTCACTTTACCCTCTAATTTCTTTTTCCAACTTTGCCCCTGAAGTGTGAAATAAGGACATTTTGCCCTTGTATAATAGAATTTAATCACGTGAGTGCATGTGACTAACATGTTTGTTAACTCGAGGTTGTCAGTTTAAAACTAGACCCCACGTCAACCTTTTTTAACATTCAGAAATTGATAGAAGTTCAGGTGGGGTTCATATTTTGGCTGACATGAAAATTTCACGTCAGCAAAAAACCTCGTTTTAACAGACTTTTTAGTCACGTGCACGTACATGACTGAATTCTGGTACAACATGGAACAAAGTATCCTTATTTCATACTTCAGGGGCAAAGTTGGATAAAAATTAGATTAGGAGGCAAAGCATTTTTCTTATACTCCCTCCGTTCCATATTATTTGTCCCTTTTGGGTTAAACTAATCAAACATTTGACCTTTAATTACAAAAATTATATATACAATCAAATTTTCAAAAAATATGTTTTGAAAAGTTTAAGACTTAATTTAATCAAAACATAAGTTTTTAAAATTTATTTTTATATAATTTTTTTATAATTAAAAATCAAAAAGAGACATAATATGGGACTGAGGGAGTATTAGATTAGGAGGCAGAGTATCTTCTTTTATACTGGGATCCTTTTTTGATACTGGGGATGGGCATTGAGCCCAAATTGGAATGTCCCGTGCGCACCCGAAGATTTGGTTCAAAGAACGGATTCTAGAGTTACTTTTTAATTTGAAGGATTTTAAAGAGAGGGCCAATAATCAAGAGGCAAATGTCCATAAAACATGTAGTACTAGTTAACAAAGTAGAAGAATTTGAACAGATGTGCCTATTGAGGGAAAAACAAGGCATCACCACACCTCTTCATTATGAAGTTGATTAATAAAATAATTGAATCTTTAATCAAATGTGCCAACAGAGGTCACATGTCCCCAAAATGCTTTATCCATATTTCTTGTGCTGATAAGAACTACACAAAATGTAAGTCAAATTTTATATCAGGGATTTATTCCTTTAGATTTCCTTTTCGACTAACCCTGACATGAATCTCCTACACAATACAGAGGAAGCATTAAGGGCAAACGATTGAGCGGTGACGCATGAAAGAAATACTGACCACCAGTTAATCACCTAATGAGAAGATTACTTATGGTGCTTGATATCCTCTCTAACCATCTTGCAACCCCGGAGGCATGTTAATTTCCAACACCACCTCAATTAGAAGTAGAATCCCCATATTATGTGACATTCAAACAGGAGATTGGTACCATTCTAACTACCAATGACGCCCAGCCGGTGAAGAATCACGGCTAAGATGAGCATGCATATTGCCAGAATCATACCAGGTTTCCCAAGGAACCAGTTCTTTGCCTTCTTTGCACTTTCTGCTCCTTTCTGGATTCTATCTACCCACCGCATCTGCACAATGTTAGTCAGGGGTAAAACATTATTTTTATGGCAAAGGTGTAGATATTATGTTAAAGAAATATTAAGACATATGGTTATCATCCCTACATACCAAGTCCTACACAGCCAAAAAATGAACAATATTAGTAACAAACTTACCATTCTATCCAAGTCTTCTGGTGATAAAGATGACATAGCTTGTTGAGCTTTTTCAGCATCTTCCCGAGAAAGTTTCAACCCAAACTGTTCACTCATGTTGGCCATCATGTCTGGGCTCATGTTTTTCATCATTGATGCGAACATCTGCCCAGTTCACAAATAACAAAATATTAATCATCACAAATTTGGGGAAATGCAAGCTTTATAAGAAGAGAGTCTTGCAATTGAGAAGGACACTATTTCATCAGTTAATGCACATATCAATTTAAGCATTAAAAAGTAAAAATTGAAAATACTCGTCCCTTGCAATGGAAACTAAAACAACTATTCCTTGTTTGCAATAACCTGAACGATTTCAAAAGGCACGGAACTAGAAAGATGACTTAACATGACGCTAAGCAAAATAAGAATAATATCAATAATA
>AWUE01019011.1:0-30920 GCA_001974825.2 Corchorus olitorius
CAATATATATATATATATATATATATATATATAAATTCATACCTGCCGCATAGCTGGATCTTTCATTTGGTTTCTCATCTGTTCTTGCAAATCAGCGGTTGATGTTGGAAAACTTGACTGAGCATTCACTGAATTTGGAAAACGACTAGAAGAACTGGTTTGACCGAAGCCATTACTCTCATTGGTTGTAGATTCTGTCTCAGGTTCTGCATATTTTACCTTGGCATCTGAACCTAGTCTGCCACTTTTTACAGCTGTTGATGTGGAAATAGAATCTTTCCCTTTCAAAGAAGCTGCCATTTCAAACATTTTTTGAAGCTCTTCTGGCGGCATCTTGGTCATCATTTCACTTGCACTTTTAAGCATGTCAGGCGTCACGTTTGGAGGAATAGATCCAGGTCCAAATCCATTTTGCAAAGGACCTGTATATGAATTTTCCCCGTGTAATGAAGAAGCCATTTGAACCATTTTTTGTAGCTCTTCAGGTGACATCTTGCTGATCATATTGGAAGCAGTCTTAAGCATGTCTGGTGACACCTCTCCTACTTTACCTCCACTCATAGCAGCAAGGGTGTCTGGATCAGCATTGGACATGAACTTCTGAAATGATCTGCTAATAAGAAAGGGAAATGAGAGGATTGAATATTTGCGACCCTTCCAATAATAGGGTGCAAGAAATAGCAATAGTAAAGAACATGGAATTTCATGATTAAATATGGATTATAGAAAAGTCAGTTTTGTTTCTGTGGGTTGGAACATGCATATTGTACCCATATGATTCATTTAATCCTCCAGTTTTGCTTCTAGCAGAAATAACCTAATATACATCCCCAAACCACATGTCAAGGTGGACTGTATGCGTGCATTATAACTATTATGGGACTAATGAAAATAATGCTGCTAAGACTCAGCTTAAACAGAAAGTTATTAAGAAAGCAGAACCAATAAGTTTTCAAAGGAAAATCTTATTTTTCTACAGTTAAAACTGATATAAAGATAACATCAATGCATATCAAAGCTCCTTAAACATGATCCTCAATTTCAAGTTTCAGCATGTTTGGTTCATTAATCGAATATTTGATTTTAGAAGTAATTGTTGAATATTTGACATATCCCGTCAGAGGACAGGGTATGGCCTTACGAGACTACATGAATGAAGACTGCTGACTAGACAATTACATATTAAGGAAAACTAACCTCATTGCTTCTGGATTATCCTTTAGCGCCTGAAGGCATTCAGAATTGGTTGTCAAGTCTGCAACCTTTTTCCCATTCTCACTCTTAGAGTATCCACTACTTTCTTGTGGTTGTTTCAATGAATATTCAGTAGATGAACTTTTCACATTAAAAGAAGAGGTGCTTGGAGCTTCTTCAGTTATTTCTTCAATTACCACACCTGTGAAATAATGAGCAAACAAAAGTGTAAATAGCTGAAACAAAAGAAGATATGAGACAGTAGCCATAAAGAAATGCAAAAGCAATTATGATAAACTTACCTCGAGGTGACTGATGATTGCCTTCTCTAGCCAATCTTTCCTCGGCATCCCTGCGTCGATAATTGCATCCATAATTGAAATCAGTAACTACCATTGCTCAGTTAACAGAAACAGCCCTTTTATCAGCTTTACAATCACCATTTAACAACTAATCCATGTACCACATGAATTTAAATACGAAGTTCTAGTTTTAATCAAGATACAATTTTAAAAACAAAAACAATATATGGACCTAGTATGTAATCCCATCCAATGATAATCATAGCGGGCAGATCTTGGCGCATAAACCAACTTTATGAGTAAATGCAGCTGACTAAAATTTAACCTTGTTTACGCAATGTGAGTCAAATAAATTCCTACCTCAATACATCTGCTATTGTTTCATCATCAGGTGAAACTTCATGTGCTCTGGTCAAGTCTGAGACGGCCTCCTAATAAGTTTTTAAAAAGGTTGGTCAGCAAAAGCAAACAAATAATCAGATTATTTAGAAATCAAAAAATATTACTAAAGATGTAAATCAGCAACCATTGATGACAACCCACAAGCATATAAAACTCACTTCTAATTGGCCTAGTTCTTTATATGCTTGACCTCTACGGTAAAGAGCTTTGACATTCTTCGCATCATATGACAAAACCTGAAAGTACAAATATGTAATTTTAGCTAGAAAGAAGATAGACGATCACAAGCTATGAAATATTAATAATATATAGCATAACTTTAGGATACAATTCATGATAAAAACCTATTATGTTGTACTGATAACAGAAAAAAAGAAAAAAAAAAGATGACATTTCATACCTCAAAGCCTTCTTTTATACACTCATCATATTGGCTTGTTTTCAAGTAACAGGACATCAAATTCAGAGAGCAAGCCAGTAAAAGTGTTCTTCCTTTGGCCGATGGAATACCTTTCAGGTTGTTCTTTGCCTAAGATTGTAAAAGAGACAATGAAGATTCTAATTAATATGAAAAGAATGTGAAACTAAACTACAATGAACTTAAAATAATTAAAAAAAAAAAAAACTGCAAGAATTTATCTCATAATTGGAAAAAAAGACCAAAGATAACATTGCAGGCTTACAAGCAAATATTTCTCAGAGGCATCACCAAACTTCCCCTGCTTATGAAGTTCATTCCCCTGGAAATTTAGATAGACAATACACCAATGTCAGATGGCAATTAAATAAGATATAATAGTAAGTGACCAAAAAAAAAACAGCACATATAATGTGGTATTAGATGGCAATAAATCACCTGATTCTTCAACATCTGAGCTGCACTTAACTCATAAGTTATCTGAGAATCAGCACGGGCACGCATAGAAGCTATCTCCTCAGGCGATGCATTGGCCATTTTCTCACCAATCTCAGCCATCTCCTCAGGACGTGTGTGCTTTAACTGTTCTGCAGCATGTCTTAAATCCTCTGGCGTCATGTTCTTCATACTTTCTGAGGCCATTCTCATTAAATCAGGATTAGACATCATCTGCAATGCCATTGAATCCCAGATAACAGAAAGAGTTAATATAAATTGCACTAAATAAAATGCACAAACCAATATACAAACAGATTAATTCTTCAATTTCAGTTCTTTCAATGCAGCGAAATAGTAAACGTACTATCATTTCCAAGTTCGGCTAAAATCCATCACCTATTACTCAACATATCAAATTATGGCTAAATTAATTTTACTTCAAAATCCCAAGTAATGAAATTCAGATATAATAGCAGACTAATCAATTTTGCACCAAAAGAGAACTTGATCAACTTCCATGAAAAAAAAGGTCATTAACTTAAAAAATTGAGGATCATTTACAACTGCTCAATCGAAAATCAGAGACTATCCAAATGATTAGTTAACCAATAACAAAGCAATCGCGCTTTTAATTTCATGAACAAAAATTAAAATCAAAATTGAAACCCAACATAAATTCCAACAGAAAATGAAATACCCAAATTGAAAAAGACATCAAACTTACCAAATCCTACAGGGGTTTGGCAATTCTGATCAAAACAAAATCAACAACGCTTTTGTTTTTTAAGAATTATAGAAAAAAGAAGAAGATATAGAAAATTGAACCTGTTGTTGGATCTTGGCTAACTCAGCGGGTGACATCCGACTCATCTGTTCCTGAGCGATTCTGAACAACTCAGGATCCATCATTCCGTTGAACATTCTTGGCAACTTTATTCTCGCAAAATCTTTGAGAAGATCAAATTTATAAACTCAATTGAAAACAAGTATAAGAAACTAAAGGATGAGACAAACTCAATTTGGTAAAGTAGAAAAACGAAAATTTAATGAAGGGAAGGTAGGTCTGGTTTATTCTGGATATTGATGCTTAATTTTAATTTCTAGAATAAAAAGGGAGAGAGAGAAGGAGGTCGGGTCGCCCACCAAACGTGAATCCTATAAGGGGCTTGAAGGAAGAGTCGAATATGCTATACTTCCATGAAATTACATCGATGCCTCGTCGGCCTGTCGGCTTTTTTAAATGTTTTGGAAGCTATGCCAAATCGTGGTAGCAATTAGCATTTTTATTTTTTAAAATTTCTTTTTAAGATAAGACATTGGCCAATATGTCCTCAAATTTTCCCCCAAAAAATGCCCTCAAATATATACTATATATTATACTAGTAACTGGACACACGCCCATGCGTATGCAAGGTCAAAAAGTTAAACAATTAAAAATTATATATCAAAGTTTTCCCAAAAAAACCATAAAATTAAAGTTGATATTTAATATTTTTAATTTAATTTGAAGTTTAATAACTTTTTTTAAGGAAATACAATAATATTCTGTTCAAATAAATATTCAATTAAGATCTTATTACAATTATAAGATAATTTAATATATGCCCTTACATTTGATTTAAAACATTATTATTTTATCTGTTCTCACAAAAAAAAACATTTTTCTATGTTTTCTTCAACCCAAAATCTTTTTTGGTCAATAAAGCAGCGATTCATTAAAGGTTAAGTAACAATACGAAATACAAATTGTCCATCTGCATCATGCAGAAGTAAATCAGCTACAAAAGAAGGAGGATGATCAAAAATAACAAAAGCCTCCTTAAAATCATTACATATCAGAGTGGTGTCATGTTTAGCAAGGGCATCGGCACAGGCATTTCCTTCTCTGAAAGTATGCTGGATCTGAACCTCATCAAACAGCTTGAGTAACAACCTGCAATTTTTAATCAAAGAATAACATCTAAGATTTGTGCAGTTAGAGGCAGTAACTGAAGCAATAACAGCAGAAGCATCAAGCTCCACAATAAGCTTTTTGATACCAAATGACAATGCAAGCTCGAGGCCATCTTTCAATGCCCAACATTCAGCCATAAAATTTGTAGTTGTGCCTAAGTGTCTTGAAGTGCCTCCAAGCCAGACTCCAAGATGATTTCTAAGAAGTGCCCCTGCACTAGATTTCCTAGGATTGCCCAAAGAAGACCCGTCGCAATTTAGCTTAACCCATCCAAAGTCAGGAGGCTTCCATTTGACAGGTATAAAGGAGGGAAAAACGAAGGTTTTCCTTGTCACAGCAAGGGAAAAAAATTCAGTGGCCTTGGTGACTGCTTTATTTATAATGGCATCAGCAAAGTTGGGATGGTTAACAGATGAAAAAATTAGATTATTATGCCATAACTAGATTTCCCAAAGAATGTGGATGTTGATGAGACCATTGGGAGTCGAATGAGAAGAGCAAGATTTATCCAAGACAATGGACTTCAACCAGACATTGAAAGGAAGAGCGGTTGAGATGGAAATTTTTCTCCATAAATCCTGAACAAGGGAACAATCTTTCAAAAGATGTTGAGTATTTTCAGGTTGAAGGTTACAAAGAGGACAACAAGCAGAAATAGATAAACCTCTATGGAGAAGGAGAGACCTAGTTGGAAGAATCTCTAAGGAGCACTGCCAAATGAAATAAATAAGCTTAGGGAGGCAATTTAATTTCCATATCCAAGAATGACTGTCCTCAATGGAGGAAAAACCTCTGATCAAGGAGTAAGCGGAACTTAGGCTGAATTTACCACTGTCCGAGGCAACCCAAATAAAATTATCCTGTGCATCACAATCAAGCTGGATTGGAGTAGCAAGGATGGCATCAAAGCAAAACTTAGGAAGGGGAAAGGAAACTAAAGAAGGGGAAGAAAAAAACTGATTCACAGTGATATACTCTTCACCGAAATTAAAGGGACCATAAAGAAGAGATCTGAGTGGCCCAACCGGGGTCCAACTATCATACCAGAAGAAGGTAGAGAGTCCACTGAAAATAGCTTTCCCAGTACCTTGTTCTACCACCGAATTTGCCCACATCATGGCTCTCCAAGTGGGGGATGCATAAGATCTTTTTCTAGATAAATCCTCCCCATAGATGGCAAAAAGTGTTTTAGCCCATAAAGAGTCTGGATTAGTCCTAAAATTCCATACCAATTTACTAAGAAAGGATTTGTTGAGAGTTTTAGCATCAGAGAGTCCTAAGCCTCCTAGTCTCTTAGGTTTTGTGACTTCCATCCAGTTAAGTAAGTGTAACCTTTTTGTTGAGTCAGTATCGCCCCAAACAAAATTCTTGCAAGTCCTATCAATCTCAGAGATTATGGAAGCAGGGAGGGCTCTACAATGCATCGAAAAAGCAGGTATGGTTTCGAGCACAGATTTGGTGAGGATAATTCGGCCAGTTGAAGAAAGCAGCTTTGATTTCCAACCAGCTAGTTTCCTTCTCATTTTCTCTAAAATGAAAAGGTAATCAGCTTTTTTAATGCGGCTGGTATGAAGTGGAAAACCCAGATATTTGCCAAGATTATTGGTTTCCTGTATGTCTAAAACCCTAAGAAGGGTACTTCTATGACAAGGAGAAGTGTTTGGAGAGAAAAACACTTTAGATTTGTCTAGGTTGATCCTTTGACCAGATTCTTCACAAAAGGACAAAAGGGTTGCACGCATGGTGGAAGCAGTTTTTAGATCAGCTCTCCCAAAAAGGAAAATGTCATCTGCAAATATGAGGTGGGAGAATTCTGGACTTTTCCTGGAACACTTGACAGGTTTCCAATTATTGGAGGAACAAGCATCATTTATTTGGAGGCTGAGATATTCAAGACAAAGAATAAAAATATAGGGTGAAATGGGATCGCCATGTCTGATGCCTTTACTAGGAGAAAAGAAATCAAGTTGAGTGCCATTAACAAGGACAAAAATTTTTGAACCTGAAATACAACTCAAAATTAAGGAGATCCATTGAGGAGGAAAATTGAAAAACGACAAGACTTTTCTAATAAAGCTCCATTCTAACCTATCAAAGGCTTTTTGAAGATCAAGTTTGATAGCCATGAATCCAGTCTTGCCTTTTTTCCTATTAAAAGAGCTAATAATTTCCTGGGCAATAATGACATTATCAAACACAGTTCTCCCAGGAATGAAACTTGCTTGTTGAGGTGAAATCAACTGGTTGAGAAAAAGGTCTAAGTCTACGAACCAGAATCTTTGTCACAACCTTATAAGGGAAGTTGCAAAGCCCTATAGGTCTAAATTGGTCAATGCACTCAGGGTTTGGAATTTTGGGTATAAGGGAAAGCAAGGAAACATTAAAATCCTGAGGCATTACCCAATTTTGAAAAATCTCTAAAATGGAGGCACAAAATTTATCTTTGACCACATTCCAACATTTTTGGTAGAAACCTGGGTGAAGACCATCAGGTCCCGGGGCTTTGAAAGGTTTAAAGGTCCAGACAATGTTTTCAATTTCAGCCTCAGTGATAGGAGCAAATAAGGAGGACCAAATATTATCAGTTAAGATAACAGATTAATTTGGACCAGCGGAAGGGAGGAGTGGGACAGAGGTAAAAGAAGAAATGAAAAGGGATTGATAATGATCGAGAATGAGGTTCTGAATCCCTTTGGAATCCTCTACCCAATTACCCACACTATCCTTAAGCTTTACAATGCGATTATAACTCCTCCTTACAAGGGTGGAAACATGGAAAAAAGCAGTGTTTCTATCCCCCTTAAGAATCCAATCGATCCTAGATTTCATCACCCAAAGGTCTTCCTCATCTCTAAGGATTTGTTTATACTCTGCTTGGAGTGACTTAAGCAGGTCAATTAAAAACTGAGATGGGTGAAGATCCATTGCTTTCTCAGCACCAGCAATGCGAGCAAGAACTTTTCTTTTCCTCCTAAAAACATTCCCAAAGGATAATTTATTCCAGCAAATAAGGGTGTCTTTAAGAGAGATCAGGGTCTGACCTAAGTCATTGACAGACTTGTTCCAAACATCCCCAACTAAAGGCAAAAAATCCGGGTGGTTAAACCACATTTTTTGAAATCTAAAAGGCTTAGGGCCTTCGAGACACATCTTATGATCAAAAGAGATTAAAAGAGGGCAGTGATCAGAGTGGATGCGAGGCAAATGAGAAACAGTAGAGTTAGGGTAAAGAAGTCGCCAATTAGGATTAGCAAAAGCTCTATCTAATCTTTCTTGAATAAGGTTCGCAAAACCCCTACCATTTGTCCAAGTGAACTTTGGACCATAAAAACCTAGATCAGTCACATTGCAGTGGTTCAAACAATCAACAAAAAGAGCAGACCTAGATAAAGATAAATGGTTACCCCCCTTTTATCACATGAATCAATAATTTCATTAAAGTCACCCGAAATTAACCAAGGCAAATTATGGACAACAACAACAGATTTTAAATTCTCCCACAATAATTTCCTTTCAAAAAAGCGAGGACTTGCATAAATGGCAGAGAGAAGCCAAGAAAGTTCAGTAGTTTTTACCTTAATCAAAGCATGAATTTCCTGTTCGGTTGTGCCCATAAGTTCGACATCCAGTTTCTCCCTACGCCACAGCATCCAAATACCACCTTGGTATCCAATCGTAGCCGAATCAAGCTAACCATCGAAGGGCAAACGATCCACCATGTAATGAACTTCACTGATGCGAGCTCTTGTCTCAGTAATGATCATGAGCTCCGGGTTATACAGCCGAACCAAATCACGAACAATGCGGCTAAAATCAGGGTGCCGAGCCCCTCTACAATTCCATACTATCATTGACATTCTTGGTTGATTTGGCTTTTGATTTTCTAGTATTCTTGACCCCCTTGGGTCGTGCTTTTGTTGCCACTCCTGGGCAGCTTGTCGAAGTGTCAGCGGGGAGAATAATCCTATCTTGTGCATCTTTTTCTCTGGTTCCCCGTGCATTCTCAAGGATCTTGCGTAAACGCGGAAAGGACTTGCACTGGGGCTGATCTCTATCTGAAAGGCTGAGAGCATGCTGCTGCCCATTTGGTACTCGTGGGCTCCCACATGGAGAAGAAACTGTTCCATTATCAGCATCCAGACCGGCACCTCCCAGTTGAGGTCTCGCCACCAGTTTCCCCAAGCCTTTGTCGTTTTCAATTCCCAGTCCATAAGAAAGGTCACTGGAGTGATGAGAACTGGGATTGCACTCTCCAATTCCTCTTCCTCCGTCGGTGCCCAGATCTGATCTTGTGGAGTTTGTCTCTGTGCACCGAACACGAATGGCTGATTTGATGAGTTCGCCGATGACAATCTCTGCCTCAACGGAGGAGGGGAGCCTTGCGATTCCCTCGAGACCGATAGTTGCTGAAAATGGGCGCTCAATTGGTTGTTCGGGTTGGCTCTCTGCTCCCGAGATCTTCTTCTTATGGTGAAGTTTCTTAGCCTCGGCCTGAATTGGCTCCTCTGTCGAAAGGTTTGGCTCTGCATTATCACAAGATTTTCCAAAACAAGGCTTTGGGACAGAAGATAGATGGATAGAAGAAGTGAAAGTATTTTCCCCCATATTAAGAGAGGAAGAAATGGCTGAATTCGACAAAGATTCAAATTCTTGTATGAAAAAGGAAGCTGAGTTTAACTCAGTGCTCAAATTTGGGTTTTCTCCAAAGCTAGAAAAGGGAATATCGATTTCCAATTTCTGATTTTCCGCCAGCGTAGATGACTGCCCTACTTCAAAGGTTTTAGGCAGCCAGCTGGTTTTGACAGAGGGGGTAGTTTTGAGTTTTACCTGCTCCTTGCCTTTTGAGTTGAAATTTTAAGTGTGGCTTTTTCCCATAGAAAAGTCAAACTTCTGTTTGCTAACCTTATTTGGTGCAAGGTTTTAATTTTCCCTACCAGAGGCATTAACTGACTTGTCGCTTTCAAAAAACTTTGTCGGATTTTGGAGGGAATTTGAAATTTGATTCCCTCCTTGTGTCATCTTCTTGCCTCTCTTGCTCTGCAACACCATCCAAGGTCCAAAGCTGTCTTTTGCTTGTTCAATCTTGGTTGATGTTGTTGATAATGGAGCTTTATCAGGACAAGTGTCTTCTTTATGGCCAATCCTACCACAATGGAAACAAAGTGCTCCGATTCCTTCATAAGAAATCATCTGTTTCCTTCCCTCTATAACAATGGATTTTGCCAAAGGCTTATCCATGTTAATTTGGATGCAAAGTCGAGCATAGCGACCCCTCTCACCTGCTAGAGTACGATTATCAATTTTTATAAGTTTGCCAATCCTCTGACCAATATTACTTAGAATTTCCCCATCGAAAAACTCCACGGGGAGTTCTGTTAATCGTATCCAGACAGCAACCGATGAGAAGGTAGCTTCCGAGGCTCGGAAGTTTGGTTCCCATTTTCTTACAGTAAGAAAATGGCCACTGATGAACCAAGGTCCTTCCTTCAAAACAAATTGAAAATCTTATTCAAAGTCGAACTTAAGAAGGAAGAAGTCTTCCCCTAGATCTATCATAGATGGGAATTTTTTCAGCTTCCAGAGTTGTTGAAGTTTCATGGACAAGAACTTAAAGCCCACTCTTTTCCCATACACTTTGACAATAAGAGATTGTGCCCATCTTTTGGATAGCCTCTCTTTGTCAGTATTGCTAAGAACAAAATTTATGGTCTCATCATCTTCTCCATCAAGGACAGTGGTAGCAGATGGGGGATTATCAGAAGAGACAGATGGAGCACTATTAATGTAGCTACTAAGCGCACCCAAAGTGAGTGTGTCTTTGTAACTGCAATTCCCTGCCACAGGAGGAGAAAAGGAAAAGCCCTTGGTGGAAAGAGGAACACTTGCAGAAGTGGATTGTCTGCCTAAAAACGAACAGGAGTTTTTAATGAGGAAGATGGAATCATCTTCCATAGTTGAAATAAATGAGAAAAAAAGGAGACTTTAGGAATGAGGGATGAAGCAGGGGGCGGCGGAAGGTTGAGATGGGTGGTAGGTGAGAGATGGATAAGGAGGAGCGGTGGTCAGAGAGAGGAGTCCCATAGTGACCCTTTACTAACTTTTATATTTTCTCAAATTTCACATAAAATCGAATAGTGGACTATTCAACCCAAAATCAATACTTCAATGAGAAAGGGACTGGTTTGGCTCACTATGGGTTCAAGCCTAGCCCAAATCTCCCCAGAAGAGGAGCTGGGTTTGCGCAAGATGAGGCCCAAATAATCAGTGGCACGGTAGGAAAAATCGGGGAAACTCAGCCTTTGTGGGATGGAGCAATTGACGCGGCAGGAAATGGGCAAAACTCATCTTAAGCACCTAATTAAATGTTAGATTAGTGAACAAGTAAATATCTCCTTACGTGAAGTATTGATCTTCAACCCAAAATCAATACTTCACGTAAGGAGATATTTACTTGTTCACTAATCTAATGTTTAATTAGGTGCTTAAGATCTTTTTATTTTTTTTGAAAAGCAATATATTTATTTGCAAAAATTATAGTTACATTGTGGAGGTAATTAAATATAGATCCACGTTAGGTCTTCAAACGCGTCTCCCATTATCTTCATCTATAAACATATGAAAATAAAAAATCAAAACTAAATATTATCCATAAATTAGATAAACACACTGACCAATTTGGTAACAGAATTCTATTATGCAATACAATATTTCTAGAAATAACATGAAAAGTTGGGAGAAAAAAAATTCTGAACATAGGCATTTCTGCATGCAAATGAACCAACACAATATTAAATATCACAATTTAACATTAATCAGAAAAATATGGCAGAGAAAGAGTTTAGTAAAACATTTACAGAATGGTAGATTAAATACTCTAAGAACATTGGGCATAATCCAAGATTCCATAGGAATTATAAGAAATGGGCATCTGATTATGACTTGACCTCAGCCTGATATTCGATTATTGGAATTCAGCATTGTCATATTTTTTCCTTCTTTTTCCAGCATATCACGAACTTGATGAGCCCATGAATCCTTCAAATTCTGATTCTTAATTTCTTACTGAAGGCCGTTAAGTCAATATCTCTATCAGGAGAAAGTTTATGTAGAAGTTGGTTTTGGAGAAAAAAAATAAGTCAATATCTCTATCAGGAGAAAGCTTATGTAGAAGTTGGTTTTGGAGAAAAAAATAAGAACTGCTAAGTAATGTGTTCTTGCGAACTATGAGAAGAAAAAGATTTTGGTTTTTTAGAAGTTGGAGAAAGATGAAGGTCTCTTTTAATTACCAAGGAAATTAATTATTTTTAATTAATTATTTTTAATTAATTATTTTTAATTATATATTATTTTTAATTACCAAGGAAATTACTAAAAGGCCAAATTGAGGATTAATGTGGTGTCATCTTTTGGCTTTTTTGGGTCTTTTCTCACTTTTCGGATGACTAAAAAGCCCCTCTATGATTTTCCGCCCCTTCCTTTTCCTGCTACCCTTTTTTGTAATTATTCATTTCACTTCCTTAATTGCTTTTAATTAATGTCCCCCCCTTTCTTTTTTCCTCTCACCAACTCGATACCAGGGTAATTACTAAAAGGCCAAATTGAGGATTAATGTGGTGTCACCTTTTGGCTTTTTTTTTTTTTGTCTTTTCTCACTTTTCAAATGACTAAAAGCTCCTCTATGAGTTTCCCCTTTCTTTTTCCTGCTACCATTTTTTGTAATTACCCATTTCCCTTCCTTATTTGTTTTTAATTAATGTTTAAGGCTTTTAATTAATTGCTTCTAAACCCTAAATCCTTAATTACTTTTAATTAATGTTTCTCCCGTTGTTTTCTTTTTTCCTCTCACCAACTCAGTTGTTGCTTCCTTTCAACTCCTCGGTGCTGATCAATCTTCAGGTTTGCCAAAAATCAAACTTTTCATCACTCCCCTCTGTTTTCACCTTCATATCTCTTTCCTCTTTCTTCTCCTTCTCCATCCCTTCACCATGGACTGTTCAATTTTTCCCCTTCTAAATTAAAACCACCCTTTGTTCAATGTGTCTATTATTATCCAATTAACAACATATTTTATTACTACTTTGCACTTCCTATTACTTACAAATAAAAGCATGTTCTTTGACCTTCTTAATTTTGCATGTCTAAAAAGCTAGCTTACAAAGATTTATGCCAATAGCAAGAGACAACATTAAAACTAATCCATTTAAATTGTATTTTTACTGCAATCTTATATAATTCAATCAATTAATCAAGCACCACTCTAGAACAAAAAATGTTCGTGGCCCTTATATAATTGATTATATTAATATCCTTATTCAATCAGTTAATCAAGCACCACTTTAAAATAAAGAATGCCCGTAGCGCCAGTGCGGGCTAATATAACTTGTTCATATTATGTGAAATTTTATCTATCTATACTATATATAAAATTACGAGTTTTGTAAAACTTTTGAATCGACCATTATACCCTTATTTTTCAAACATATTTCCTTAAATGCCATTACTTAACTATTATAGTTAGAGCTGGCAAAAGCTGACCCAATTGCGGGTATCCAACCCGACCGCCCGAAACCAAACCCAACCCAATCCGATTTGACTAAAAAAAGTCAACTAATCGAATCTGTCCAACCCGAAACCGAAACTGACCCAACCCAGAAATGACCAGAATTTTCGGGTACCCGAACCCGAAATGACCCAAACCCAAAATGACCCGAACCCGATCAACCCGAGAGATTAACCCGAAATGACCCGAATTAAAATTAATTATATTTAAATTGTAAAAACTAAAAATTGTAAAATAATTAGTAAACATTATATTATATATTTGATAGTTTTAATCCAGTTTTAGTATTTTACCACATCAAATCTCAATCTCATGATATTTATTGCTAATTTTTTTAGTCTTTCATTGAAAGTTGAAACTATACCATTAATATTGATTATTACAAATAATAGAAATTATTTTTACTTTGAATATTAAAATTAAATTATATTTTTCTTATTATTTAAATATTTATACTACTAACTACATACTATAATATAGTTCATATAAAAAATCAATGCCAATGAATATTTCAATTAATACAATATATTTATAAGTTATAAGTTATATAAATTTGAAGAGCTAAATAAAATGGATCATAAGTTATAATTTAAATAAAATGGATTAAATTATATTGTGTTGTTGTACAGAGTAGTCCTCAGTCTGTAATGCAATTCAATCTCCAAAGTCTCACATTTATTCAAATTAGGATTTGACAAATTTTAATTTGTTTAATTTAAAAGCTTGCATTTTCATAATTTGTTTGATTTAATGTATAATTAGTTTTAATTTGAAATAATTTACAACTAATTTTCATTATTTAGTTTAAATTAGTGTTAAAACATATGCATTACATATTTAATTTATGTTAATTTAAAGTTTAAATATTGCGGTTAATTTAGTTTAAATATTTAAGTTATATATTAATCAAGGATCATTGGATCAAGTTATCATTCAATTTTGATTCTTATATAATATATGTATAATATATATATATATATATATATATATTTGTTTTTTTGAAAAGTAATAAATATTATTAATAATAAGGTAAGAGATTACAACCAAGCAACCAAGTTTGATGTTCTAGAGACACCAAGCTTGGCCAAGGAATCAGCAAAAAAGTTTGCCTCCCTAAAGACATGAACAAAAGAGACATGCCCTAAAATAGAAATCAGATTTGAAAGTCTATTATACTATATATATAGTAAGTAGCAAAAAAAACTATATATATAGTATAAATCATAGACATGGCCTGAATATATATACTATATATATTTGTACCGATTAATTAAGAATTAAATCTTTAAGATTGGAATTATCAGTTATATTAATGTATTTTACTTTGGTCTTTAAATTGAACTTTTAAACCATGAAGGTATAGAACTTAAAAGTTAAAATCTTAAATAAGTTGTATAATTAATGTCAAATTTAATGAATCGATATAGAAAATACTAAATTGTGTTTTCTATAGTAAAAATTTAATATAAAGTTATCGAACAAATGTCACAAAAAAGAGTTAGTTGAAAGACTAATATAAAATAAAAATATTGTTAAAGACAATATCGGCCTTCTTAAATCAAAATAATGAATTTCTTATAACTATTTTATCAAAAATGTTATAACTACAATTGGAAAAGAATTTTTATTAATCCCAAATTATAAGAATAGAAATAAAAATTTTATTTAAACTTCGAAAAACGCAAACTTGAATGACTCGAATCAAATTTGAAACCCGAAATGACCCGACTATTCAACCTGAAAAAAAAGAACTGTAACGACCCGAATCCGAAACCCAAGGTTCAAACCCGAAATTATCCGAACCGCTTGACCCGAAACCGAAAACGACCCGAACCCAAAAACCCGAGATTCAAACCCGAAATTATCCGAACCGTATGAACTGAAACCGAAAGCGACCCAACCCATAATTGACCCGAACCCAAATGACCCGACATTTGTATGATTCGAACCCAACCCAACCCGAAACCGAAAATTAACCGAACCTGTATGACCCGAAATTTTCTTAACCCGAAACTGACCCAACCCAAACAACCGAACCCAAATCCAACCCGACCTGCCCATCTGCTAGTTCTAATTATAGTTTCATTCAACTAAAAACTCTATTTTTATTCAATTAAATCTAACTAGTATAGCCCCGCGCTTCGCCGCGGGCTTTTTTTTTTAATCGAAGAAAAAATCAGGATTTTTTTTTTAGAAAAGATTGTTTCTTTTTGCAAATCTTTTTTGGAGAAAAGATTGTTTTTTGTGTAACTAAATAATGGAGAGAAGATTTTTTTTATGGACATCATTATTAAGTAAGATTGAATTCTTGTCATTAGGAAATATACACATTACATTTCATTCATATATATATATATATTTACACACACAGAGTACATTCATATATATATATATTTACACACACAGAGTACATTTCCATATATCAACTTGCACATTATTTATCCCATTTTGCTTATTCTGCTGGAGGATCATTTGCTGGTATAAGTTGCACAGCTTGACTCATGTTTGGATTCCTGCTTTCATCAAATCTCATCAAACAAAAAGTAAGTTTTTATAAGATATTTTATTGCTAATTTTGATTCAAATTCTGCTCACCTTTGTTGCATGATCATTGTTTGTTGTATCTCTAAATTCACATATATGTTTGTCGCAAAGCATGATGTGATAACAACATCTTCTCCGACTCTGTTGACTAACATTCCAGCGAGTACCAAGACTGGTCTTGGAATCATTGCAAGCAAGAGATGCTCTTGAATTTGATCTAAAATTTCATCATAGATGCACACTCTCATCTTCTTGTTCCTGTTTTGCTTACAAATTTTAGGTAGAATTTCATTGTGATTTATATAAACAAACTGAACTGAATATTTAATCTTACTGAATGGTAATAATTCTAAGATCTCTCCTTCTTCTTACTCGCCCTGTTCCAGCTTCTTCAGTCATTATTTCCTCTGTGATTGATAGAAGCGTTCCAATAAAATCTATTTCATAATGAGAGTTGCAAAATTAAGTTAAAAAAAATGTAGTATCACTTCTTTAATAAAAATGATTAGTTTTGCAAAAATTATATCTTACCTCCCAAATACTTCTTTCTGTTCAGAAATTGGTAAAGACGATTCTCACGATTGATAACATCAAGGATTTGCTTGTAAGTCGTATAACAAAGATTGATCTGATTCCGATGTAAGAAACATAAGGTTTTGATACTGTGAATCCCATGAATAAGTATATTTCTCCTTCGATGATCAAAGCTCTGAACTTATCAATGTTTCTCTTTCCTATCTGAACATGTATTGCTCTTCCCTGAAAAATGACAATATTAAACATTAGTTATATCATTGCAGAGAGAATCGTGTTTCTGTTAGAAACATCAGATATTTTTCTTACAGTGATATCTGTTGCTACAAATGCAATTTTAGTAATTCTTTCATTCTCATCGTCCTTGCATTGCCAAATTCTTGTCACTCTCAGCCTAATAAATAGATTGTTGCCTGGTTGTGTCAACTGAGATATTGAAACTTCAGGCATTTTGGATTCAGAGATATTGAAAAGATTCTTTCAAAAAATGGTATGTTTATTTTTAAGTGAAAATTGGATTTGGTTTATAAGAATTTATACTAATTATAATTGCATCCTTTGATGTTATGTTTCTAATAGACTTTTCATATCCTCTTATCCTCTTGGTTTTTCATCTTTTGGTATTATACTATGAATTTGCATTTAATATTTTATGGTGAATGCATTATCATAAACGGTTCAGTTTCAGTTTTTTAGAAACAATTATTTCAAGTTGATCATTTTACTTTGTTGATTGGTGGAAAAATCTTCTCCCTACTTGATACCACTTGTTGAAGCTTTCCACACTATTACACTTCACATATATATGATGCTTGAGGTTGGGTGGAAAGAAGTGGCATATTCCTTAAGGATTTTATACCGAAACTTAGCTGTATAGTTTCCTTTGGCCATACTAATCTGTCTTCTTTCCTCTGCTCGCCCAGTTCCATTTTTTGAATGGCTTCAATTCTATCTCTGGCCACCCATTTCTCCATTTCCTTTACCTTCCATTCATTTCTTTCTTCATCAATCCAATCACTAACTTTTTCTGGAAGGTATCACCCCCATAGTCAGGTTGAATTCTCCCTTCCCCAAAATTAGGCACTGCAAAAGGATTCTGTAACTTGATGTCTATTATATCAGCTGAAACTATTTCTTTTGTCAAGTAAAGTAGAAGTGAAGTAGAAGTTTTTAATTCAATTTATATATATCTTAGATGACATTTTCCAATGGTTAATTTTCTGAAATCAATTGGAGGAGTTTGGTTTTTTCTTATATAGTAATTTACTTTGCTTTCCTTCTTTAAATTATAGTTAAGTGTAAAACAGTTTTTGATAAAGTTTCTTCTGCTATGCTTTTGCACTAAAATTTTTTTAATCTTTAGTAATGACAGTCAGCCTAACTTTGTGTCGCATTACATTAATATATGTGGAAATTAGTTTCTGAATGCACATACAATTGAGGATATTTATGAAAGGAGATTTGTCCAGCAATTGACATAACAGAACAGTCTCATTATAGTTTATATATATGATAGTATTTACAATAAAATAAAAGCATACTTGAAACATAACTTAGACTTACTTCAGATATTTACAACAAAATGAAAGCATAGTTCAGACATGACTTACACTTAGTTTAGACATCCATAATTACATCTACAATAGAAATAAAAGACTATAGATAAGCATAAATATAAACAAATTTTAAAACATTCACTCCATTGCTTAAGCTGATCTCCTGTAACCTTCATCTTTCTTCAAATTCTCTCGCATATTCATTGTGGAGGGTGGTTTGGTGGCTGGTTTGCTGGAGGCATCATCTCAATAGGTCCGTCGATATCTTCATATCTATTGTGCATTTTTTAACTCATGGTTCATTTCTTGTATTTTGCATAAAGAGGAAACAAACAATATAAATGTTTCAAAAGAACTTACATCACTGCAACCATGGCAGTTTCATTGATGGGAAGATTGACATAAATCTGAGTTGCGAAGCATGAATTCAAGAAAGGATTAACTTCACCATCTCTCACTAACATACCTGCAAAAATTAGTACAGGCCTTGGAACAATTTGAAGCAACACTTCTGGATCAATTTGGTCAAGAGTCTCTCCCCAAACGCGTACTGTTACATCCCTGTTGCTATATTTTTCAGCCAAAAAGAAATTTTAGTCAAAATTAATTGTTGGAATCAAAATTTCTTTTCGCAAATATATATGTATATATATTTCTATCTGGAATAAGATTCTTACTAAAGAGTTAGGATTGTAAAATCCCTTCTCCTGAACATTCTATTACTTCCTGGAACCTCAACAATAATTTCTTCAAACATTTGCAAAACGAATCCGATAATATCTGTGAAAAAAATAGATGTACTTTGTTAAGAATAACTGTTCTTTGATTTTGACATTAATTCTTGTGACTAAATTGTATTAACACAGTTCAAAGAATTATGAATTCACCTGCTAGGAATCTGTTTCTGTTTGCCATCTGTCTCAGATGATGTTCACAGTTAAAGGCAAATGAATGTCTAGGAAATGGACCTAGATCATCATTAATTGGATGAAGAACGGATCTGCTTGTCAGCCATATTACGTGTGCCGAGCGCACTGAAATCATGTTGATGTTTGGCCTTGACACTCGAAAAGCTGATAAAAGATATAAAGCTCCTTCTATGAGCAAAGCTCGGTAATGCTCAACATCTCTTTGTCCTATCTGTACATGGACTGAATTTCCTTGCAAAATTAGATTTCATTCTCTGAGATTCTAATTTATTGTCTTCAAAATGAATAATAATATTAGAACTTATAGTTTATATTTACCTCCATGTCAGTTCCGAGAAATGCTAGACTAATTATCCTTCCACTTGCTGGTAATACACAGTTCCACATTCTTGTCACTCTCAACCTGATTGACTGGTTGAGTCCTGGTGGTGCTAGTTGAGGAATAAAAAAACAGCCATAGTCTAAGTTCTACAATAATCTTTTTGTTTCTGAGAATTTTGTTTTCCTTGTAGTTTGTTTTTTGAAAAACTGCTCTACTTTATAGTGCTGAAAATTATCAATAATCAGTGACTGTGACTTATTTAAGATTAATTACATTCTCTGAATGTATCATTTCCCTCTGTTAATTTAATACATACATTTCATCTTTCTTTCATCAGCATTGTAAACTGGAAAGGTCAATATTATTTTGCAGATTCAGTTATGAGTGACACTCAAGTGGGAAGTGGATACTCACATATATCCTCTCATTGATATATCTCGTTTTATGAGCTTTTTATGATCCCTAAGTTTTTTCATACATCTGAATTTGGAATACAAAGTGATTGATATTATAATGCTTTTCCTTTTTTTTTTAATCTGACATATATATTTTGCTTGTTTGATATTTATTCCACTGTTAATTTCAAATCAGTTTGCTTTCATGAAAAAACGAAAAATATAGTGCAAATTAAAATAACGTGGTAATTTAAATTCTCATTCAGCAAAATAATTGTTTTCTATTATAAAGCAAAAACCATACAAAGTTATACTTGGAATTGTGAATTTCTGTCTCAAAGTAAAAGCAGTTGTCAAATGCAGAGCTCAATGTATATAAAATATGAATTTCAGTCTAAATCTGATATCTTTCATTATTACTGTAAGTCAGATTAAATCAGAATGTGTGTATGAATTAATATATATTAGGTTAAGTATGATTAAACTATCGTACATTAAATCATAGATATATTTTGTTTGAATTTAGAGTCAGATATTCTCTTACACTTACACTTATATTTCTTGTTTTTCATTATACAAAGCAAGCCAAATAAAGTAGGTGCTGGTTTCAATTTTTTGAATGAAATTGTAAAAATCCAGAACACTCAAAAACAATACGTCTAAAAAAAACATCAACCACATAGATAAAGTATTTACAATACGACTTTGTCTCTAATTATGTCTATAGTATAAGTAATTCAGAAAGAATATATATATATATATATATATATATATATACAAATAAATATTATCTTCAAACTCAAAAGTCTGATCTTCCATGCACCCAAATATGTACATATTAACAAATATCATGTTGGTTCATATCTGTACTCCATCAACCTTTCTTTCCCTTTTCTTTAGCACCAGTTCTGTCATAAAAAAATCAGTTTAAATCCTTGGTCAAACACTGTTTTTTCACATATTTATCTAAAAAAGCAAATGGCATGAGCATAATAGATATTGAACTTTGATTCTTACTTTGTTTTGCTCTTCTTCTTTGGTGTTGTATAAGCAAATAAATCCTCATCTACTCTTGAGTGGTCAGGAGAATATGAAATCTGATCTTCTATGTTTTCTGATTCTAAATTCACCAAGCAATTATCTGAATTGTCACCATCCTTTTCATTTGTTTCAATTGCAGTCTCTTCTGGCATCATAGTTGCTGAATAAATTCTATATGTTGGAGAATTTTGCTCAACAACCTTCTTTGTCAATCCCAATTTGAATTGAAATTTCTTCTTTTTAATCACCAAAATTCCATCAGGCACATTTTCCTGTGATAATTCTTGATATGTTGGAAGGTTTGAAATATAGGTATTTGTCAACTGTTCTGCATCCCTATCAAATGCTGTTAAATCCATCTCTGCAGTTTCATCCCTCAATCTTATTGGCAAACTCATCCTTCAAAAAACAAATACTAATGTCATAATTTTCTGTTCCAAAGTTAACTTGTTGAAGATCATATGCACTATTGAACAATTGATTCTTACTTGACTTTAGGGATAGCCTTTTCTCCATTTACTTAATGCAACCAACATAAATGTCATTTTTGTCAAGCTTTTTGTTACAGATGTGACATGCTTTGTAGAACCACCCATCAGAAGTATCAACTTCTTCAACCACAGCCTGAACTTTGAAAATTGTCCTCTGTTTTGTTTAAAACAAAAAGTATTTCCTTTATGTTTTTATCATCATCATTTTTTTTTGTATCATACAAAGTACAATCTAAGTTGAGTTACCTGAACAGTTTGCAGATCATTATTCAGCAACTACAACAATGTAGCCTCTGGTACATCCCTGCTTGAGGTTCCCATCTCATTCTGAGAATTTCCAGTCTCGATAAGAATCATTTTTTCAAATTGTCCTTCATACCTAGTGGAAAGATAAAATAAAAACAAAGGTCTCATGCATGTAAAATGTTTGGTACTCTCACAATTTGTTTAGAGTAAACAAAGAATCAAATTTTTTTACCTATTCTGAATCAAAGAAACTTCTGGAATATCCAAGTTCATATAAAATTTTGTTGCTGAAGTTGAAACCAGATGGGTAGTTTCTTCATAATGGGAATCAAAGTTTTAACAAAAATATATTAGCAAATCATGCAGTTTTTGAATTCATCTAATAAGTTTTACATCAACAATAAATTATACCTCCAAATGTTCTAACAGTCATAGCAGCAAAAATCAACACAGGAGCAGGTCGAATCCTCAAAAGCTCATCCACATCTATTTGGTTAAAACAACTCTCCCATACAATCACTCTCATCTCATTACCACTACAAATGTTTTAGATTTAGATTTGAATTCTCATATCTCATCCTGAGTAAAAAATATCACATTTTAAATTGAAATTAGTTTTAAAAAATTTAGCACTTACTTCATCCTTTTGATCATAATATCCTTTTTTCCAGCATCTCTGTTCTGAGTTGTGATGTAAACTTCTTCAGAATCAGTTATTGAGAGTCCAATTCCATATGCATCTTCAAAGTAAAGATAAAGATATTTTCGGATTAAATTTTGTCCCAAAATTTGGAAACAAAAAATAAATAAAAGGAGAAAGAAAGCAAAAATATTTTATTGTATAAATTATTAGTCGTACCTACTAAATACTTGTCAGAATTGCATAGTTGATTTATCTTCTCCATTGTAGCAAACTCAAAGTAGTGCCTTGGATATTGTCTTGGATCATCAGGAATTGGTTTTGCTACTGTATTTTTATTAAAGAGAATTGCATATGTTCTTGACACTGCTAAATTTCTCATGAATGGAATCACTACTTGGAACCTAGACAAATGAAACAACATTCCTTCTGCAAACATTGGTCTGAATTTTGTTGCTTGAGCAAGTGGTATATGAACATGAATAGCATCACCCTGATTGAAAAGATTTGACAGAAAATCTACTTTTAAATTCATATTCAAAATTCTACTGATAGTATAATAAAAATAAAGAGACAAAAAATTATACCACCAACCTTGTCATCAGTTCCTAGGAAAGCAATTCCAATCAACTTTCTAGTTGTTGGAATTATACATTCCCAAATCCTTGTTATTCTCAACTTTATCATCTGATTCTGTCCTGGAGGTGCCAGCTGGGAGATAACTCTCAAACTCATTGTGGAAATGCTGCACCAAATAAAAAAAATTCATTTATATACAATCTATATTCAGAAAAATGGATAAGAAGTTGAGAAACAATAATTTGTAGAAATCTTATCTAAAGAAAACATTTACCAAGAAAAGATTTATCATAACACAACCTGACAAACCATCCTAGATCTCAAAATAGATTTCTAAGCAGAATTTATAATTTCAGTATAGACAACATTTACTACTCTGTTCGTCGGATTTCCTTCATCATCCAATGCTAATACTCTTAACCCATCAGGAGAAGTCACTCTCGAAACAACAACATATAGTTGACCATGAGTGAACACTGGTTTTGGCAAAAATAAGCCAACTAAGTATAGAGTTCGACCCTGACTGTCATGCCCCGACCCGAAAGTTGAGCACGGACAACCGCTGTGTCACCTCGAAACACGTGTCGGCCGGTCATGCATTCCAAAGCAACACGAAGCGTCAATGTCAGATCAAAAATTAAGAAAACATGAATTAAGTATAAATTTAAAATACTAAAGTTTTCAAGTCAAAGTAAAAATGCGGATTCGTCAAAACCAACAATAGCGATAAAAATATTCCATCAATCGAAAACAAAGTCAAATCCAGATAATAAATCAATAGACAAGAAACAAGACTCGATGTTGACAATGAAAAGAGAAAATGCCAGTGGGACCAGTTATATAGTGAGAAGTACCTCTAAGAGCAGTGAATACAGCCTACGCCACCGACTCGACCGCCAAAGAAAACGCAGAGTCCTAATGCACTCACAACTAAAACTGTAAATGAAACCAAGTTACAAAAACATGGTTAGCAATAAAGCAAGTAAGTAAAATCATGTATCATTTCATTAAACAAATGGGCTGCCAATAAAACCTATCCAGAGTGACCTTGGCCCGAGTCAACCTCCGGAACCGTCAGGGCCCGTTCCCCTGACGTTGGCCTGGGTCCGTTCCCCAAACAGGCCAGTGCCCTTGACGTTGGCCTGGGTCTGGTACTGCATGGTGGCCGCAGCACACCCAGTTTAGCTCCCCCATGCACACGCCGAACCGGTACATAAATATGGCGTGTCGGGCCTAGAGCGACGAATCATGTGGATCCAAATCAAACCATGGTCCGCCAAATGAGTCCAACTACTAGCTAGTATACCACCAAAACAAGCCATACGTACTCGCTGGACTGCGTCCAGTCCACGAGTCCCCGTATGCTTTCTAATTGTGTCATAATCAAAACCAAGAGTCATTCATGCACCCAAAACAATTTATTAAAACCATTTATAAAACATATTAATAAAAGCAGTAAATAAATATTTCCTCAATGGGTTCTCCGTTGAGGACAGCCCACTCACAGTTCAGGGGACTCGTACACCCCCAAAGTCAATCTACTGTGAGCCTAGCCAATGTCTCGATCAACGCCTCGGTCGTCTGATTGAGAAGCACGTGCAACACAAGAAAAATCATTTGAAAACCAAAATAACAAAAAAGTCAAATAAAAATAGAATGAAATCACAAGAAACACATAACCCAACCCCATGATCTAACTTAAAAAATCTTAGCATGTCTATATAAGTCTTTCAAGGTTGTAAGATGAGTTTCGAGTTCGTAATACACAATCTAGAGTTCAACTAATCATTTTTAGCGTCTAAGGGCAAAATTGTAATTTAGTCAATCAGGGGGTAAAATTGTAATTTTAGCCGACCAAGGGCAAAACAATAATTTTGACATCTTAAAGCTGTTACAGTGATCCTCTAACCTTACATGTTTAAATAACGTGATTAGATAAGTCAAATCCTTTTATAGGGGCAAAGTTGTAATTTTACCCATTTGACGGTAAAATGGTCATTTGCACTAATAATAGCTTTCACAACTTACATACGAATTTGTTGATGTGAGCGACATACACTAATTCTCTCATTTCCATCCTTAAGGGTAATTTCGTAAATTTGACTATCAAGGGTATTTTGGTAATTTTATACCCTAGATGGAATTGCTTACATGTTATTATTGTTGAGCCTAGCCGGTCGGATTCAAAATAGCGGCTAAACAGGGTGAATTTATCTACTTATAATTCATAAGGGCAAGATGGTCATTTTTGCTTTTAGGGGTAAAATAGTCTTTCCATCTCTTATCAATAATTCCAATACTTTATCCACTTCATTCCACAATATAAATATGGTCGGATTTATGAATGTAGCCGTTTAGTTGAATTCTTTAAATTCCTCTTTAAAAGGGTAATTACGTAATTTAGCATCTTAATTGCGACTTAGTAATTTTACCTACCCAAGGGTAAAATTGTAACTTCACTTACCAATGTATCACACCCAAAAATTTCATTTCTTATTATTATTTTTTTCCTTTTATTTTATTTTATTTTATTTTGTTTTCCTTTTCTTTCTTTTCTCTTCTTATCTTCTTTCAAATTGGGCCAAACCGTTTGGGCCTTAGCCATCTTTTCTTTTCTTTCCTTTTCTTTTTCCCCCCTTTTGTTTGGTTGGCCTGCGAAACAGGCCATGCGGCCTAGGCCTCGCGATGGCCCAAACGCTGGCCTGTTAAGCAGGCCGCGCAGCCCAGGCGCGCTAGGCTTGCTTATGCAGGCCTACAAGCCCCTTTTCTTTTTTTTTTTTCCTTCTTCTTTTTCGGGCAGCTCCTAAGCTTACAGGAATCTGGAATTTTCCAGATTCCGGCAGCCCCAAAAATGATGATTTTAATATTCTTTTCTTAACCAATTCTTCCCAAATTCACTCTAAAACACTACCAAACAATTCTAACACCAACCCAAACAATAATCTTGCTTTTCATCATCAAATATCATCAAAGTCTATAACAAGATTTAACCATTCTCATAAATTTCAAAATTTATGAACACTTACCAAGCTCCAAACTCCAATCTCTTATCCAATTTCCATGTCCAAGCTTGGAAATGCCACCCATTTCGTGTTCATTGTTTCCAAACATTGTTAAAACAAATTAGAACTCAAAATCAACTCCAACTTAAAAATTCTTTTGTTTTTTTTTTAAATTAATTATCCTTACCTTAGCTTAGAAATCCACCTTAAATACAGTGAATTTCCAATTTAATTACACCAAAAGATAGAGCTTGCAATGAAGTTTTATCCTACTTGTTTGCATGTCGAATTTGGGAAGCATTTGAGTGAGAGGTTGAAGGGGGAGAGAGTAATAGGTTTCGGTTAGAGGAAGAAAAGTTTCCTCCCATTTTTTTTTCGAATGAAGAAGAAAAATATAAATGGATTTTAGCTTAAATACTTTTTGGTAAAATATCACTTCAACCCCCCACAGCTTGCTAGTTTCCTCAAATTGGTCCCAAAGCTTCCATTTTAATTCAATTGTCTCTCATTTTATTTCTTCTTACAATCAAAATTAAATATATAGCTCCACAAATATTTGTATGGTATTACACTGACTCTTATTTCTAGTCATTGCATAGGAAATCCTAATTGGGAATTGTCTCCTATTTAAAATGAAAGGTAAGTTTCGATCTTCTATGGTCATCACAATCCTAGGAATAAACACTCTGTGACCTAAGTTATTTCCTGTAATGACAGTAGCCTCAATACCAGTCCGATACATGTTATTGACAATAAGCCTTGTTCCATTGCACAGTCCCTCTGCCTGACTTATATTTCTTAGTAACATGATGAGAGCTCCTCTCTTGATTCTTAGTTCGTGCCTTGCAGCACCTGGAAATGCTATCTTATGCAATAGTTCTGGTGGATATAAGGAGTCTGGATCCTCAATGTTCCCATTAACCTGTGAGATAGAATCAACACTGTAATATATTCTCTCTTCCCCTAGAATTTTGTTAAGAACATAGTCATTTATCTCGTCAATTGTTTTGTTATATGGAGTTATTATTGCTCTTTGGGAAAGATATGTAGGGTCTGCATACCTTAAATTCAAGTATGGGTATATTGAATTTAAAACAGCTTGATCGGTCGTCAGCAAATCATAAAAATAAAATCCCAACAATTACTAACTAAAGATAGTTAGGGCAAGTAGGGATCGATCCCACAGAGAGATAGGTTATTATTCTTTTTCTTAAAATAAATAAACAAAATAAAGAAGATTTTTAGAGTAAAATTAAATCAAATCAAACTAGTAATTAAAATTATCTAAGAAATCAATCAAGTAAATTAATGAAAACAATTAATCAGAAAGCAGAAGATAAATTGAGAAAATAATTAAGAGAACCCTCGAACATAGAATTAATATCCCTCTTGACAACAATAACATGGATCATTGATATCTAAAAATTATGAAAACAATGGATAGCTTGCTTGGAATTTAATCCTAAATTACCTTAATTAGATAAAGCTTTTGATCCAGTGTGAATTATCTCTTTTATTCTTTAAACAATTACCTCTTGATCTAGTGTGATAATTACTCAAGAATAAAGCATTAAGATCTAGTAATTTACAAGCACAATGGGCAATTAAAAATTGGTCAAAGATTCTTAAATCCCTTGGAAGGAAGATCCTTCGCTTCCAATTGCTACCAAACAATTAAATCCGAAGATCCTTCAAGATTTTAATTTAGCTAATGCTACTTAATTTATCAAGAAAGTGCGCGCTTCAATCAATCAAAATAAGCAACATAGAATTCATGCAGAGATATTAAGAAATACCCTATTAATTTTCATATAAAAGCACAAAATCTCACCATGATATAAGTCAAGAGATCAATTAAATTCTACATTGGAGAAAAGAAAAGGATTACTCACTCATGAATTGAGTGAGCATCTAAAGAATAAGAAGAAAACTTATCTATGGATGGGAAAAAGAGGGGGGTGGCGGCTCCTAGGGCTTTCTGATTGAGCTAAAAAAGACCCTGTTTTTATGCCTATTTTACTATGTTTTTAGATCCATTTATGCTTAATTATATGCTAAATTTGAAGACTTGAAGATTTTTGAAGATTTATTTCAAAAGGAAGAATTGAAGAATTGGAGCTTTAATTGAAGACAAGCCATGAAGAAGCCCTCAAGCTTTGGTATTTATGGATAATTTATATGGGAAAATACTCAACCCATATAAGATATTAATTGGGATTTTACTCCTAAATCCAAGGAAATACCAAAATCCCGTAGATTCCCGATTCTAGTCCTAACAGGATTAGGATTCAGGAGCAGTTTTGGTAGAAAATTCATAACTTTCTGCTCAGACCTCCATTTGAAGCCCATGAGTACTCGTTGGAAAGATAACTCCGAGATCTACAAAGTTCCTTTGAAGTCCAAGACCCAGTTCTGCCGTTTTCAAGTCCGAAAATGCCGTTGAAGTTTCTGCACGAATTCAGCAAAATTTCAGGATCCTATTTTAACTTGGATTCTACTCTAGGATGACTTTTAATCCAACTTGAACTCCAAGTTAGACCTTAAAACCGGCCTAGACTCCTTTCCAAGTTAGGATTGGAATTCCTAGGGTTAGTTCCACTATAAATAGGCACCTCCTGTATCACAAATTATACACCAAAAAATATTTTCACATAATATTTTCTTTTCTTCTAGTTTTAGATCTAGTTTTTTAGGCCAAAGGGTGCCGTCCCCCCTCTCTAGCAATAGGGAGGTGCGGCATACTTAGCTATTTTGCAAGGAGATTTCGCCCCTCCAAGGTCCTGTAAGTACTCTTATGCCGCTCATGGATTTTCCCGAATCCATTAGTAGCTAAATTCTTAATACTTTTGATCCTTTGGTGAATTCAATCAATTAAATATGGTGAGATTTCTGTTCTTATAATTTGGTATTTTATTCTTGATAGATAGCATGTTAAACTCTGTTATAATTATACAATCTTGATCTTTATTAATTTATGTGGCCACTGAAGAGGTAATTTGAGAGATTGTTGGCTAGATCAAATAGCGGATTGACGTTCATGTTTGATTGTATGTAGCAAGTTAGCTGCGCTTGACGGCGGGTTAATTGGGTTTGCATGCCAGTGATCAGATTTATCTGGTTGTTGTATGGTTTTATTTATTAAGCATGTGTGAAAGAATTAATAAAACTTAATGCTTTGAATCCTAGCAAATCTTTAAGGCTTTGCGGCTAATTGATTAGTTAGGAGGAAAAAGGGGTAATTTAAGGCTTGACGGCTAATCTTACCTAAATAGCATGTTAGGGTTTTCCCTAGGCTAGTTATCATCTTGAATTTAATATTGAATTTATCTTTTAAAGTCAAGGACCCATAATTAATTTGATTGTTTTCTACCATTGGTGAAGAAGTATATCCTTAATTATTGTTTTCTTTCTTATCTGCTATAGACTTAGATTTAATTTACTTTGCTTTGTTTTCTAGTTTAACTGTTTTCTGTTTAATTGCTTTCTGTCAATCTCTGTTTTCTGTGTTGTTTTTGAGAGATTTTAAGGACTAAATTTTCGGATAAAATCTATCAACCTTCTCTGTGGGATCGACCCCTACTTGCCCTATCTACTTAGTTAGGAGTTTGTTGGGATTTTATTTTTATGATTGTTAACGACCGATTATAAATTTTGGCGCTGTTGCCGGGGAAGGGAACTTTTTCTGGTTTTTGCCAGGGGAAGGAAAATAGACTAATCTGAAGACGAATCCCGCGAATTTTCTCTTTGTTTCTTAGTCTCTGTGTTTTCTTTAAAAAAAAAAATTATTTTGCGTTTTTAATTTTGTGTGTTTTGCGTCTTTTTGAAAATTTTTTTTTTGTGTTTTGCGTCGAAAAAAAAAATTTTTTTGCGTCATAAAAAAAAAATTTGTTTCTGCGTCATAAAAAAAAGTTTTTGCGTTTTTCTAAAAAAAAAAAGAGAGAGTTTTTGCATCATAAATTAAATTTTTTTTTCTTGTTCTTGCGTTTTTATTATAAAAAAAATTCTTTATTTTCTGCCTTTAATTTTAATTTTGTTTAAGAACTTTTACTACTAACAATTTTCTTTTGAGTTTTTCTAGGAAGCTGCATGCCAAAGACAAGAAGTAGTGGCATAGAAGACTTTGAATTTGATCTAGAGCCAGAAAGAACACTATTTTCACTAAGGAAGGAGAAATCAAATTGACAACAAGAAGAGGAGCCATCCAGTTCGAGTTCTCAATCAAGTTCTCCTAGATCTGCTGCTTCAACATCGTCAGAAGACATGGCAAACGAAGAACCTAAAACCCTGAGAGAGCTTTCTGCACCAAACGTCAATGCACAACGCTTAGCAATTCGATACCCGGATACGACTGCAAATTTTGAGATTAAATATGGATTTATTCAGATTTTACCCAAATTTCACGGTCTGTCTGGAGAAGATCCTCACCGACATCTAACCGATTTCCAGATTGCCTGCACATCAACAAATATTCAAGGTATCACTGAAGACCAATTTAAGCTAAGAACCTTTCCGTTCACTCTTGTTGATCGTGCAAAAGATTGGTTGTACCTCTTACCAACCGGTTCAATCACATCTTGGACGAGCCTTAAAAAGTTGTTCTTGGAAAAGTACTTTCCTGCTCACAAAGTATCAAGTATAAGGAAGGAGATTTGCGGAATTAAGAAACGCCATGGAGAAACAATGCACGAATATTGGGAACGTTTCAAGACACTATGTGCGAGCTGCCCCAATCATCAAATCATTGAACAGTTGCTGATCCAATACTTCTACGAAGGATTACTACCGTTTGACAGATCTTCCATAGATTCTGCAAGTGGAGGTGCTTTCATAGACAAAACTCCTACCGATGCTTGGACTTTAGTGGAGAACATGGCTGCCAACACTCAACAATTCGGATCTCGAGAAGACTATTCAAGAGAAGGCAATACAAGAAGAATCAATGAAGTCTTTATCCATTCCACCTCACTGGAGCAACAACTTCAAGAGACAAATCAACAAGTCGCTGTGCTCACTGATTTATTCAATGCGAATTTTTCAAGTGTGCCTAAGATTTGCGGAATTTGTAAGCAAGGACACTACACCAATAAGTGCCCTTCTTTGGAACACACCGCGCAAGAAGTCAATGCTGTTGGAATGCAAGGAGCATATCAAAGGAAGCCTGAACCTTATTGGAGAGCCGAGCAACCAAGTCAACAATATGGGAACCAAGGTAACTATCAAGGAAGGCCAATGAATTATCAAAGGCCTAATTTCCAACAATCTTCACAAGCTATCGAGATGCAACAATTGAGAGAAGCTATGGAGATGATGAGGAAACAAATAAGTCAATTGGCTAGTGACATGAGTGAGCTCAAGACACAAGGTCAACAAAGG
>AWUE01019016.1:0-32996 GCA_001974825.2 Corchorus olitorius
AGAAACACTATTTTGCTACTTTGGAGGAAGATTTCAGAGATTAAGCAGGATTTGGAGATCAAACTCTCTTCAGTCTAAGATTTCTTCTTCCTTTGATATTTGTATTATGGATTTCATATTCAATAATAATTCTTTTATGGTTTTGTTTTTGAATATGTGTAAATAAAAACCCAATTAGGGTTAGGGATGTAGCCTTTACAATTGTTTAATTAATGGGCATGATTTATTATTTTGATGGTTGAATTTATTCTCTTTGATCTAATTGTTGAATCTATGCCTGATCACCATAGGTTTAATCTTAGGGATTTAGTCAAGAACTGAGAGGTGAAGCTAGATCTGAGCACTAGGAGAATGAACGTGTTAAATCTAGAGATAGAGATATCCTAGGTTGATACGATAACATCAGAATTATTGGAACTTAATGAGTTTAATTGGGTTAAATTGCGCATGCGAGAGGTGGTAATTTACTTGGTTAAATATATCTGTGTAGCCTGAGAGGGAGCATAGTGCCATTAGAATAATTGTTATTTCAATCTGTAGGATAATCATGTTCAGTAATTAGACCTTTGTAGGTGCAATCCCGAATCCCTAATAGTTGCTTAATTGGTAATTTCTGGTATTAATTAGATTCTCTACTTTAGCTCATTTAGATAAAATCCATTCATAATTTCTTGTTTCAATTTGTTGGTTCTCTAGAATTGAATACTTAGCAATTAATTAGTCTCTGTGGGACGATATTCTGGAATACTCCGGTTTAACTATTCTATAGTGATTTGTACGCTTGCAAATTATTGTGATCAGCCTTCACGTGGGTCATGGACCCATGTGTTCTTTTCATTTTTGAGTCTTTGTACAGTTGTGTTCTTTTTATTTTATTAGTTTTCTGATTTCTAGTTTTAGTTGATTTGCTTGATAATTAGAACATGTTATATTATTTTACTTTATATGGTTTCGTTTTGTGTTGTTTTGAGCAATAAATAAAGGATGAAAATGGTTAAAGTCTTATTCTATTAGATTTTCACGGTTAAAGTCTTATTCTGTAAGTGTTCTTTTACAAAATTCAAAAATAAACTCAAAAAAATCAAAATCATTCTCTTATTAAAATATCAAAAAAATCAAAACTTTACTCCTGACCCGCATGAGTATAAACTGTGAACGGCAATATCATATGCATTAGATTAGGTTAGGTAAATCTGTCAAATTCTGCCAATCTTGTGGGGGATTTGGGGATTTTACATAATTAGGGTTTCATAATATAATAATTGATAATTAATTATAATGAGAATGTTTTCTAAATCTTGCCAAATTGTGGAAGGTTTAGGAGATATTTTAAAAAATAAATAAATTATAAAGATTGAATAATAATGAGAATATTTTATGAATCTTGCTAAATTGTGGGATATTTAGAAATTATTAAATAAAATAATAATAAAATGAAATAAAATGAATATTTACATAAAAAAATAATAAAAGATAATTTTAGATTTTGCCAATTTATGGAAAATCTAGAAAAGTCATAAAAACATAATAAATTAAAATAATAATTTGGGTCTTGCCAATTTGTGGGAGACTAAGTAAAAATATGATCAAAATTCAAAAACAATATTGATTAAAAGGGTAAAATCAACAATCATAAATTTAAAGGATTAAAAGTAATAATTGAGACTAAAAGGTTAATGTTTAATTAAGATGGTACTGTCATTTTGACAAGCGTTGTAGGGGTGCTAATACCTTCCCTACACGTAATCGAACCACCGAACCCAAAATTTGGTAACAAAGACCAATGGTTAATCATTATTAATGAACTTAATTCCACATTAAGGAGACATTAAAATGGTTAGTCAAATTTAGGTGGCCAATCACACCTAGATAAAAAAAGATTGGTGGCGGCTCCTTTTCAATGTGTCTAGCGCTCAAGTCTCACGATTTGCACGTTATGACAATAGCATGTTAAACTCTGTTATAATTCTACAATCTTGATCTTTATTAATTTATGTGGCCACTAAAGAGGTAATTTGAGAGATTGTTGGCTAGATCAAATAGCGGATTGACGTTCATGTTTGATTGTATGTAGCAAGTTAGCTGCGCTTGACGGCGGGTTAATTGGGTTTGCATGCCAGTGATCAGATTTATCTGGTTGTTGTATGGTTTTATTTATTAAGCATGTGTGAAAGAATTAATAAAACTTAATGCTTTGAATCCTAGCAAATCTTTAAGGCTTTGCGGCTAATTGATTAGTTAGGAGGAAAAAGGGGTAATTTAAGGCTTGACGGCTAATCTTACCTAAATAGCATGTTAGGGTTTTCCCTAGGCAAATTATCATCTTGAATTTAATATTGAATTTATCATTTAAATCAAGGACCCATAATTAATTTGATTGTTTTCTACCATTGGTGAAGAAGTATATCCTTAATTATTGTTTTCTTTCTTATCTGCTATAGACTTAGATTTAATTTACTTTGCTTTGTTTTCTAGTTTAATTGTTTTCTGTTCATTTGCTTTCTGTCAATCTCTGTTTTCTGTGTTGTTTTTGAGAGATTTTAAGGGCTAAATTTTCGGATAAAATCTATCACCCTTCTCTGTGGGATCGACCCCTACTTTCCCTATCTACATAGTTAGGAGTTTGTTGGGATTTTATTTTTATGATTGTTAACGACCGATCACTTTCTCCTCCAAATCTTCAACAATTCTTCAAAATACAATCTCTAGGTCTACATACATCAAAAATCTAGACCTAAGGTGGCTATTTATAGTGGAAATAAACCTAGAAAATCCAATTCTAAGTAGGAAAGGAGTCTAGGACGTTTTAGAGGCTAACTTAGACTCCGCGTTAGCTTAAAAGTCTTCATAGAATCAAAACCCTAGTCAAAATAGGATCCTGAAAAATTCTGGATTCGTGCAGGGACTTCAACGGTATTTTTGGGCTTGAAGATGGAAGAAATTTGGTCTTGGACTTCGAAGGAAAGTTGTAGATCTCGGAGTTAGCTTTCGAATGCCTACTCACGGGCCTAAAACGGGCATCTGAGCAGAAAGTTATGATTTTTCTACCGAGACTGCGCTGAATCCTACTCTTGTTAGAATTAGAATCGGGAATATGCGGGAATTGGATATTTCATTGGATATAGGAAGCACAAACTGGGATTTTAATTCCAATTATGGGCTTATATGGGCTGAGTATTATCCCATATAAAATATCCAAAATTCCAAAGCTTCCGGGATTCTTCATGGCTTGTCTTCAATTCTGCGCAATTAAAGCTCCAATCTTCCATTCTTGCTCCTTGAAATAATTCTTCAATGATCTTCAAATCTTCAAATTATTTTCAATGAGTCTTCAAACATGAGCTTCGAATCTCCAAATCTATACTCAAAATTGCTATGCTCATATTTGTGTAAAAAGTCATCAAAATAGCTCCGAAAGTAGTGAAAATTAACAAATTCTCAATTTCACATCTCATAAAGACTCAAAACACAAATATTAACAAAATAACATATATTTAAACATAAATAGATCCAAAAACATAATAAAATAGCCATAAAAATAGGGTTGTTTTTAGCTCGATCACAGCTTCTACAGGTTCTGCAGTCAATGGAATTAAAAATTTATCAGGAATTATGATTAATTTTGTATCTGGATTTGAATTTAATTCAGTTCCTGAAATAGATCCGTCGCCAATACTTAAAATCCAATGAGCAAAATTTTTTAGTTCACCAATTGAATCAGATGACATACCTGGACGCTTCAACCTCATATTTTCTGTTAGCCTCAGAATTTTACACGATGACCACAAACTTGAATTGCAAATAGTTGCATTTAAAATCTCAGACTTAAATCCACTGGGAATTACCAGCAAAATTTGGCGAAAATCCCCACCAAAAACAACTGTCTTGCCTCCAAAAGGCTTTTTCTGAGGCATCAGAGTTATAATCTGTCATTATATCTCTCAAGGTTTTATCTAGAGCCTCAACACAGTTCTTTTGTATCATAGGAGCTTCGTCCCATAATATCAAACTTGCTACTTGCATCAAAGCGGCTAATTCAGTCTGTTTGAAAATTCTACAAGTGGAAGTATCATCAACTTTTAATGGAATCTTGAACCTAGAATGAGCTGTACGGCCTCCGGGCAATAACAGCGATGCAATTCCTGAAGAAGCTACGGCAAGAACAATTTCTCATGTGCTCCGTATGCCAGCTATGAATGTATTCCACAAATATGTCTTTCCCGTTCCTCCATGACCATAAACAAAAAATAAACCACCATTGTTACTGTTGACAGCATCTCTTATCTCTGTAAATTAACAACTGCTGAGCATTCAAATTTGAACTCAAAGTCAAGTGAGTTTCATGCAATTGAGAAACATCATGATCTAATTCCTCTCTGATATATCTGTTATGAAGATTCTAGTTAAAAGAAACAGCAGGAATAGGCAGATTGTGCTCTTGCAAAGAAGATCCATCCTTTTGAAGTAACTCTTGCAAAGCAATGAGAACATAATTTTTTAACTCACCTTCACTCACCCTGTAATTTCGTAAATCAGTTGAACTTTCTAATCGGTATTTTATATCTTCCCCCAACAATTCCCAGCACCTATTGAAATAGCTTATCTGTTATTCTTGAAAAAGTTAAGAAATAGACAAATAAGTTCCTCAACTCAGCACCACTCGCTTGATAAGAAGACTCCTGAATTGCTTCAATCCACTCTCGATCATTACCCAACAGTCCCAGTTCCTTGCAAGCATCTTTGAATGTTGGCAAAAGAACTCCGTTAACTGTTCTCAATTCTTCAAAACTACGTGGACCCCTAACAACATTTAACAATAAACGTAAGAAATACAATTCTTCAGAACGTGGGTGAACATACATTATCCTTCCAACATATTTCCCTTTTTCTCGTCGTTTCCATTTCTTTTCCTTTTGAACCCAGGTCTACTACGTTGGAAAGTCAGCATACAGCAAGCATCGAGCATCCTGATTAGCCTCATTCACTGCCATCCATTGGGTGAACATTGTATGTTCAATATCATCTCTCTCCAGCACACTTTGAAGCCTTTCTCTATCACGAAAATATACCCTCTGTTCATTTGGCAAGTGACTCAACAATCTCTGAACAAAGGGTTCCCTGTGATAAATAGGGAATTCAAAAATACACCAACAAGCCTCATGTGATGCTAAGTAACGACAGTCGAGATATGACTTGATCTCATTCAATGAATCTGATCTAGCTGACTCAAGCACAACATTAGTTCGATCAGAACCTTTGTTCAAATACTTGAAAAGATACTTCATGGCCCTTGTTCTGCAGCAATATTCCACATTTATGTGAGCTTGGTACTTAACACAAAGGTCAACATTATGAGGTACAACTGATCTATTGTCAAGTTCTACTCCCTTTAACACAGCAGTAATTCCATTCTGTCTTCTTCGGTATTTTGGAAAACCTTGATCATCAACAGAAGTTAAAGACCGAAACTCTTTTGGATATCTCTTATTACACTTTCCATCAACCATGCAACTTGCTTTTGTATTAATTAAACCACATGGACCATGAAACATGTGTGTCAACACAGTTTCATATCCAATGCTATCCAAATCTTTGTTTGGAATCTCAGTAGAGATGTACTTATCAATGAAACTCGAAGGATTGGTAATTTCAGAGTGATCCAACCATAATAGAATGTGTGCATGGGGTAATCCTCGCTTTTGAAATTCAACAGTGTAAATAGCTATAAAACAAAAAATCAAAGAATAAAATTACATTTCAAATATATGAAAAGGGAAAAACTGTTGAAAGAATTAAATGTATCAAATCACCAAAAATATTGAAAAGCAAAAAACAATGAATTCTTATCAAAAACAGAAACAAAATGAGAATTAAAGTAGAAGAAATAATCTGCATTTGCTTTTCCAAAATGACGTTTCTTTGTCAAATCATCCATTAACATTCTTAGCTTCAACCTGAAAACTCGAACAACAATGTCAGGCCTATCATGTGCTTTCTATCCCAGTATCATCCGTAGTGCTCCTCTATTTCTGGCCATCGAGGATTGCAAGTAAAGGTTATAAATAATGTAGGATAACCATGAGATCTGCAAATTGCTAATGAATCCTGATAATTTTGAAATAGATAGCGAGGCCCTGGCACAAAACTTGCTGGTAAAATAGCTCTAGTTCCGACTGAATTTTCCAAATAATCACCACTTGAAACAGCATCACGCACATTTTGCAGCATATCAAATCTAAAGGCACTCTGATTTTGTCTGATGTATCTCAACCTACCCTCCTCAATTGTAGCAAAGACATCAACCACAAATTGCTGAAAAAGACGGCTGCCCCTTAAAAGCGAATTCGATTCAACAAATCTCTGCTGAATTAGATATGCATAGTAGTCTCTCATTGTCAAACATTTTCTGGAAATCGGTTGTCGTATAGGAGATCGAACAAAAGGAATATCTGAATGAAAAGTATCTTGTCTATAGGGAAATAAAAGTGGATACTGCATGGCCATGTACAAAGGATGCAAATCATTTATTCTCTGAAAACTCTGATCTCGATGCTGAACTATTACATCTCTTCCATCAGTACTCTGCCCAATATCATCAGGTATCAAAGCTGCTATTTCCATAGCTGTTGGAGGATTGTACATCTGAGAATCAGACTCCCTTGCTGCAATAAGCTTTAACCGAAATTGTCTCTGAGGATGCTGCTGTATCATATCTCTTGCATATCGGAAACTACGAACTAATTCATTAAAAGAATCTAACATGTTTGTCAACCCCTCAACTATTTCTCTATCAAGGTTGTAGTTTGAATCTGCTTGACCAAAAATTCCTAGGCTATGATTCAGTTCATCATCGCCATCAAACATATACAACTGAGCAAATTTGGGTTGCTGGCCTTCAAGTGGCAACAAAGAGCTCATCAAATGATAATTCTGCTTGAAAATCCGAAACACAAATGGACCACCACCACGGTTTACAGAATTATCAACTTTCGCACCCAATGAAGTAAACTGAAATAGAGAGTTATAACTCCTAATCTGATCTCTGAACTTAACACATCTTTGACTTCATGTATTCTCTAACAACTCACATAAATAATCTGGAGCAGGTTTGGGATCCGGAAGTTTTATCATTCTTTCTTTGCAGCAGAGGTGAAAAGTGGGCCTGGAGGTGTTTCTGGAAATATTTGTCCTTTCTTCATGCCACATGTAAGCTTTGCAAAAAGGGCATTGATGCGTTGGACCTCCAAAATTGGATGACTCAAAACATGTACCTATCAAATTTTGTGATCAAATTATTTGTCGTCAGTTCCACAAAATCACAAACATGTCTAAAACTTTAGAACTGGAAAATTGAAACATGATACTTACGCAAATGCAAAGTTTCTTCTCGATTCACAGAAATTTCATTATCTGAAATAGTAATTATCAATGATAAACATCTAATGAAATGTTGAAAACAATCACAAATTTTCAAAACCAAAACGTTGAATTTCAATTTCAGTAATGGATAGAGATGCACTGACCAATGTCAAATGTGCTTGGTTCTTCTTGCTCCAAAACATCTCCACATTCTGTTATAACATCTAATTCCTCTGAAACAATGGTATCTAAAATAAACAAAATATTCAAAATTTTTAATATTTTTAATATAACCCTAAATATGATTTCAAAAAAAATATAACCCTAAATATGAAAGGCTTGAAGAGCATAGTAATTACGATTGCAACACAGATCGTGATGAGTCTGACAAAGAAATTTTCAACCAAAAATTCCCATATCTTGATGTAAGTAATTTGGAAGCAAAAATTGGAAAGAATAAGATTATGATTCATGGTTTCGTGTTTCACTTCCATATAACATTTGATTATATGTTTGTTATTGGCATTGTTAATTAATTCCAAGTATATAGGAGGCATCAAGCAGTGGATATAATTAACTGACTTTACATGATACCGAGTGGTTAGTGAAAACAACCTGATATAGTAGAAACATTTTTACTAAATATACTATACTAATGCTCAAGTTGACAAAAATTGCTTGCTGCCATTCTAAAAAGCAAAATATATCAAAATGGATAAACCAACAAAATTAACTAATTCAGTTCCAAAAACCATCTCCATTATTAACATGGCAGCAACGTGAAATGATAAGACTATGTGCCAAATACCAAATTGCATCCCAAGTTCCCAACCCATCAACAACCGCAATCTGTGGGACACCCACACATATCATTAATACTCAATGCTTTCCCATTTTGCTTTCTTTGACTTGCTTCCATCAGTGTGTATTCATGGTATGATATAATTGGAGTTTATTAGCTTCTTTGTATATATTCAATTATATATATGATCTCATCTTAAATTATCATCAATGATCAAACTAAATGAATGGGTTGATTAATTTTAGCCAAAATAGAATTGATGAAAACAAACAATGATCAGAGTTTATGGTTTTTACTTTGTTGATCTCGTTTATTAAAGCTTTTTGATTCTTGCCTTAATTAACAATGATGTTTTATTAGATTTAAAAAAGTAATAAAGTGAGATTTTCACCCAAAGAAAAAGTAAAGTGAGATGAAGATAATGTAATCTAATTCATTGCTAGTGAAAATATTATTATATATAACTGGTTTATTTCTGAACAAATCTAAGAGGCCGTTTGTTTTGATGTAATTTAATCACTTTCTATAGAAAGTATAGGGTAGGAAATAACTTTAGCATGTTTGGTTATTTTTTTAAGAGAAAGTTTAGGGTAAAAAAGTTTAACTGACCAAAATACTTTCTCTCCAAAGTGAGAAAGTGCTTTAACACCTGGAAATTACTTAAAATTACTTAAAGCACTTTCTCACTTTTCTCATGAAAGTAATTTTAAGACAAAATTACTTAAAAGGATCTTATTTTTAAATTTAAAATATCCATCAAAGTGTATTTTAATAAATTTAACTTTACTTTCTTAGGAATTTAATTTAAACTTTAGAGGTTAAACAAACATGCTAAAGTATTTTCTCAAGAAAAAACTTTCTAGTCCTAAACTTTCTATAGAAAAACTTTCTACCTTTTTATTTTTTATAGAAACTTCCAAACGGGCTCTAAACCTCAATGTTAATGTTTTCCAATAAATGAATAATGAATTTATTAAAGAAATGGTAATTTTGCATTGTTTGTGTTTGTTTTCTCAATCTAAATCCAATTCTGAATCAATTATATATATGGGAAAGAATTTTCCTCAAAAAATTATATGGGAAAGACTACCTTTTTTGTATTAACTTTTTCGAGAAATCTAAAATTTAATTTATTTAGTATGATTGCAGGGCTTTGTTGATTAACAACTTTCAGGAAACAACGGTGCATCATATTTTTATAGAGGGGAATATATCAATGTGCAGATATTTTGGCCAAGTATGGTGCCACTCTTTTGTGTAATTCTATTAATGAGGTCTTTTTGTACTGTATGAGGAACCTCCTGATAATTATTATGTTCTTAATTTGCTTAACCTTGATGAAGCTAGAACTTATATGTATTAAGACTTAGTAATTTTTAATCCATGATGCAATACCTTTTCTGACCAAAAATAAAATTAATTCATTGAAGTTTTAGCAATTCACCATTAATTTATTTCATTTTATATGGTCACCTTAATGCAGTGTATGCAGGGTTTTCTTGTTAATCACCTTACTTACAATTTTTGAAAAATTATATTCCAAAATCAAAAAACAAAAAGAAAAACAAACTCACATACCTGAGAAATTTGCATGCTCATGTTCAAAAACATCTGCACCATCAAATGTAAATCCAAAGAGTCACACATAAAACAAAAACCTTGATTCTGACAACAAACAACACAAATAAAATATAAAATCCCAACAAAAAGTTAACTTGAACACACCTGATGAATTTTCCACTTCAAATCCGGAAACACTCACACCTTCAGATATAGCATTAAATTCACCTAAATACATGTTCAAAAATCCAGCAGAATGAGCCGTGATCATATATAGAATTAAATTAATTAAAATCGATATTAAAAAATCAAACAGATTGAACAGAAAAAAAAATTTAATCTAAATCGATATTAGATAATATACCATTAAACTCTATTGGGAAATCATCTTCTGATCCTGGAAGAGAAACCCCTTCAATAGTAGCACTTGAACTTCCAACCTCAGCACTTTGATAAATTGGAAGGAGATTTGATTCCATTGAATTTGTCACTGTAAACACAAATTTTCGTGTCTGAAAAGAAAGACAAAAAAATAAATGAAATAAAATATTGATTTTATTGATTTCAAGAAAATTAAATAGGTACAATTCTCTGTAAAAGGAATCCTCTGATTCAATCTCCTGGAAATATTCTCGAGGGCTTGATAGCTTGATCACGATGAAATGGATTTGAGAGGAATGACCGAAGACTTGTTATTCCTCGTTGTTTGGATTTGCTAGATTTGAGATTGATTTGACAGATCTTCAAAGGAGTGGTTGATTCTTTGTAGATCGGATTGATTTGGCATATATTTAGAGAAAGAGTCAAAGACTTGTTATTTTCTGCAGATTGGCTGGGATTTGATGGAGAGGAGAAACTTTTGTAAGCTTTGTTGTTGGTTTGTTGATGGAGACGAACTTTGCTTTGTTGTTGCTTTGTTGATGGAGAAGAACTTTGCTTCAGATCTGCTTTGATGGAGAAGAACTTTGCCTTGAATTTGGAGAAAAACTTTGCTTCAGATCTACTTTGATGGAGAAGAAATTTGCCTTGAATTTGGAGTGGCTTGAAGGCTTAAAATCTCTGAGGAGGCTATGTTTTCTTTTGAAGAGATTAGGGTTTTCTCCTTTTTCAGTTGTCTTCAAAATGAGAGGTGAAGACCTCTTTATATAGAGGAAGTCAGGGTCAATTTGGTAACCCTAGCAAAGTAGTATTGGGCCAATTGTATTGGGCCAACTTAACTACCTTTTTTTAACTGGGCCCTTGTTAACATTTAATCCAAATTAATTTTCATGGATTCAATCCAATTAACTTTGTTTACCCAACTAAACAATTTGTTAATTGGTCAAATTTTTCTATTTCTACAAATGCCCCTACTTCAAGGCTTGGATGAATGGATGCTTGTCATGCATTGAAGCAAGTCTTGAAGTCTATCAATTATGGAGATTTCCTCCAATTTTGTAGCACTTGGATTGGTGCCTAATTTGAACTTCAATTTGCTTGGACTTGGATTGCAAACTTCAAAATTTCGTAGCCTTACAATTTAATTAGGCTAGGCAAATTCTCAACTTTAGACTTTGGGCTTGGATTGCTTGGCAGCTTAGGAAATTAATTTTGATTTCCATATTGAACTTTAATTTGGCATATGGGAAATTAATCTTAATTCCCCATATTGGTTCCACATGCTTCAAAAATTGTTCACGTGAAATACCATGAGTTTTATCCCGTCACAAACTCGGCCTTAATTACGTTGGGTTTCAATTTTGAGGAGGTAAAGAGACCATAGGCTTGCAAACTTCTTTAGGCTATCATGTATCCTGGACCAGAATTGGATTTATGCCGAATAAAATTTGTTTTATCCTGCCCATTATCCACTCATGAAATTGGTGCAAGTGATCAACACGTAGAGGAATAAGACTTTTATTCCATAAAAATTATATTTAGTTGATAGGTTTAATCCACTCATATATACATCATGAAAGTCCTAGGCCTTTAAGACTCCCAAATCTCTTAAACCTGACACACCGTCCATATGAATAGAATCATTAAGTCCCAACTACCGGTTATTTCAGATCCAGAAATATTAAAGTCAGAAACTGATAAGCACTTCAGCCCAAATTCAGATATGAGTTTAAAAAACTCTTCATATAGAGACCAATTGTAGTCAAAAGGAGAAAAGCGATCCACAATTCCATGAACACCTACCAACTTGAGCTCTTTTAGTGATACGGTTAAGGCCTTGATTTTTCTAATAGGCACCATCTTATCTTTTGATGATTTCAGTATCGTGGATCTTGATTTCTCTCGAGCATCTATACCCAAAATGCGATGGTTACCAGCAACGTATCGCCATTTACTACGAAAGAAGCCGCTTCTGAATATGCGGATCGCCGAAACGTTTCGAAGAGGAGAATTTCGCGTTTTCCTTGATTCACGATCGAAGCTCGCTTCTGTGTTCATTGAGTAGCAGAAGCCCCCTCTGCCTCCGACTACGGGAAATTGTGCATTAACATTTTCAGTTCATGGGTTGGCCTTGTGTCGTTGCTGGTCTTGCATCTTACGGTGTCATGATGAGCATTGTTTCGGCAGCATCTGATCTCATGCAAGATTTCAAGACAGGATACCTCACCCTATCATCTCCTCGATAATGTTCTTCAGCCAAGTTGTTGGAACAGCGATGGGATGTTTCTTGACACCGTTAGTCTTTTGGTTTTTGTATAAGGCTTATCCAATTGGTGACCCTAAAGGCACATATCCAGCGCTAAACGGTTGGCTCGCAATTCATTTTGCCATTGCCGCTTAATGCGTCTCGATTGAAAACAAGAAGCTGCAACGCTGCCAAGAGGGGATTTTTTACAATTCTTTGATCCACTCCTCTTCATTAACCGAATCTGATCTTATTTCATGACTTCTTAAAGTTTGCCTCGTACATCTTCGTGAAGCAGAAGACTCAAAAGTCAATTCGCCCTGCCACCATATTCTTGCAAGCAATTATTTCCCCCTTCAATCTTGATTGGATTGGAATGCTAGCAATCCTAGAGCTATGAATTCATTTACTTGCAAAGCTTTAGCAAATAAATTTCTTTTTGTTAAGTTGATAATCATTGCAGATTAATCAAATATTAATCACAACTGATGGCTTTTTTTTTTAGGACCGATTCTTAGCATTGAGGAAAGAATTCCAAGTGGTGGATGATCTAAGCATGGGCAAATGAACAAGCAGCTTTGCAAAAATCTCCTTGAACAAGTCATTTGGATTTTTCTTTTTCAGGCTTTCATTAGTCTTTCTCCTTCCGTTCCATGAAGAAAATAGGAAAGCCAATGCGCCATTGCTCTCAGAAGCATATGGAAGTTTCAACACTTTCAACACTAAGGATTACTGTGATGTGCAACTTGTTCATTATTTGCCTCCTTTCAACATTGGCGGGGTTGATTATTTATCGCCCTCTACCTCTGCATCGACTTTGACAGGGTTGATTATTTATCGCCCTCTACCTGTGCATGACTTCTTGGCGGGGTTGATTATTTATCGCCCTCTACCTCTGCATCGACTTATTGGCAGGGTTGATATTTTGTCACCATCTACCTCTGCATCGGCTTCTTGGCGGGGTTGATTTTTTATCGCCCTCTACCTTTTGCTTCAGCTTTGTGGAATGGCGGGGTGTATCATTTGTGATCACCCTCTACCTTCTCCAGTGCTTCCTTTTTGTGTGGCGAAATGGCAGGGTGTGTCATTGATTGATCACCCTCTACCTTTCCTCAAGTTCCTTTTCGCTTAACTTGTCAGGCATACAAATCACATCGGAATAAAATGCTGATTTTTTTCTTTTTATTTTGCCGTCCATAGTTTATGCTCTTGCGGGCCAAGAGCTTGATTTGATTTTTTTTTTTTTGCGTGACTGAACTTAGGTAAAGATTTGTCTTAAGCTACCTACGTAGCTTCTCGAAAGAAGGATCGAGTCATCACGTAGTTCGCTTTTCTTCATTTTTTTTATCATTTTTTCTTTTGACTTTTCGGATTTTCTTTTGTGCAGTTTAGGCTCTTGCTTAGGAGCGTTGCAACATTTATTTCAGAAGCTCAGTGTGAGAACTTTTTTTCAAGACGACTGACAACAGATGCTTGTTCCCTGTCTTCAAAAGCAGTCAACTCTTCTTCAGCTTCAACTTGGGATGGTTCACCTTGATTGACATGTTCAGAAAGCTTCCCACTTTTCCTTGGACAAATGAACTTGTGCACACAACAACGCGGCGCTTCACTTTCAAGGGTCCATTTGTGTCAATTTCAAGCAACAAATGTCGTTTCATCCGGGATGAGATACGACTACAAGTCTCTTTATCGTCTTTCCATTCATGTTCAAGTAATGCTTTGGTGGTTGAATCTTTTGAAGATGACAACCTGTCAAACATTGATCCACCAGCCTGGACAACTTCTTTTTGCCTTGATGAGCGGACATTTAATCTGTCAAACATAGACTTGCGAGTTTGAGTCATCCCAAGACGAACAAAGGCTGACACACGAGGTTTTTCATCTTCTGACAGTTGTTCAAAAGACACCACATGAACATTGACCGTACCTTGCTCTTCATTGAAGAACTCTTGATGGAAGAACTCTTTCAACATTACCGGCTTACTAAAGCCCTGCTCTGAAGTTTCATTGTTGGAGACCTCCAAAGAATGCTCTTTATATCCTTTCTTGGTTGGTGAAAGAAGATCTTTGCCTTGATATCTTCCTTCCACAATGCTTATCTTAGGTTGATGACGATGTGTCCACGCCTCATTGCCAGCGTCAAATTCACCATTTGTGACAAGACAAGCGACTGGATTTTCCTTTGGGAATTGGACAGGGACGGGTTCCAATGAGTCAAACTGAATCAATTGATACTTTGCCCCCGGTTCAGAGTCATTGCATGTAGACTTCATCGAAGCTACAAAATCAAGTGATGAAGTAAAAGTCGTATAGTCTGCCTTTACCACATCATCGACATCAAATTCAATCTTCTTTTCGTCTGCAAGCTTCATTATCAATTCTTTAAGGTTAATGCACTTTTCAGTTGGATGACTAACAATACGATGGAATTTGCAGTATTTGGGGTCATGGATTTTGTCCTTTTCCTCTGGTCGTTTTGACTTTGGCAATTCAATGAGTTTATTCATCAGAAGTTGTTCCAACATTTCAGGCACGTCAGAATCTGGGAATGGATATTTCTTCGCTTCTTTTTCACGAAGAGAAACACGTTAGCCATCTTCTTTTCGGGAGTCTTCTTTCCTTCTCCCTATGTTCTTTGTAGAGATGAACATGGACTCTTCAGGGGAACTTTTCGAAGTCTGCGCATCGTTGACATCCTTCTTTCCACGCCTGAGATCTGAAGCAGAAGAATATTTGTTACCAGAATTAACAATGCTCAACTCAATGTCGTGTGCGCGAGTGGCAAGCTCTTCAAAAGTTTGGGCTTTATTCCTTGTAGGATGTAGAGCAATCCAAAATGCATGCCATTAATGCACATCTCGACAGCAGAGGTTTCTGACAACTTATCTTTGCAATCAAGAATTAGAGCTCTACACCTGTTGATGTAGTCAATAACAGCTTCGTCTTTTCTCTGCCTTGTATTCGTCAATTCTGTCATGCTCACTGTACGACGAGTACTGAAAAAGCGGTTGAGAAACTCTCTTTCAAGTTGCTCCAAACTGTCAATTGATTCAGAATCCAAGTCTGTATACCAATCGAAGGCATTTCCTTTGAGTGATCGCACAAACTGCTTGACGAGGAAATCATCATATGTTCCTGCATTGTTGCAAGTTTCGATGAAATGAGCAACATGTTGACGAGGATTCCCCTTCCCATCAAATTGTTGGAATTTAGGCGGCTGATAATTTTTGGCATTTTCAAGTCATCAATCCTTTTGTGTGTATGGTTTGACGTAAGCATGGTATGCTTTGGAAGAGGTTCTATATTGCGCCTTGATTGTGTTCGTGATCATCTCTTGGAGTTGTTGGACTGATAGCGCGCCGACTGATGTAGAAGACGAAGCAATCACGACTGGATCTTTCACCTCTTGAATGCCATTCTTTTCTACAGCAATTTCGTCATCTGATTCATTTTCTGGGGGATGAATTTGATCATCTTTTGACTTCTCGTTTGGTTGCGGTTTTTCGATTTGACTTTTAAGTCTTGTAATTTCTGCATCTTTTTCCTCCATTGCCTTGATGAGGTCAGCCATATCCTTTTCCATTGCAGCGAGCTTTTCCTCCAACGTAGTTGCACTGGTTGCCATAACTGATGCAAATTCAAAAGGAAGTGGAGTCCACCCTTTGTAAATGGATCTAGGACAGAACGACATCTCTGAATGGCCATCGGAGAGAGAATTTAACACCTTGCCCCTAAGCATGGAGCATTTTGGCAAAGCAACGATTTTTTGCGAAGTTGATGCGACAATCTTTTTTCCTGCCAAGAAATCTAGGGATATTACAGGCTGATGCGAAGCGTTTTCTTCAGATCCAGCAATAACTTTTTCCATTTAAGCATGTGGTGATGGATTGGTGTAGCCAAATTGAATGGTTGCAGCAACGTTCAACATCTGATTTTGTGCAAGAGTTAGATCTGTCTTTTGAGCCATAGATTTGGATAGGTGAATTGACTTGTGCTTTGAGGAGAAAGAGATGAGAGGCAGAGATGTCCCACTGGGTGTGATAGAAATTTGTAAACACAAATTTTCGTGTCTGAAAAGAAAGACAGAAAAATAAATGAAATAAAATATTGATTTTATTAATTTCAAGAAAATTAAATAGGTACAATTCTCTGTAAAAAAAAATCCTCTGATTCAATCTCCTGGAAATATTCTCGAGGGCTTGATAGCTTGCTCACGATGAAATGGATTTGAGAGGAATGACCAAAGGCTTGTTATTCCTCGTTGTTGGATTTGCTAGATTTGGGGTTGATTTGACAGATCTTCAAAGGAGTGGTTGATTCTTTGTAGATCGGATTGATTTGGCATATCTTTAGAGAAAGAGTCAAAGACTTGTTATTTTCTGCAGATCGGCTGGGATTTGATGGAGAGGAGAAGCTTTTGTAAGCTTTGTTGTTGGTTTGTTGATGGAGACGAGCTTTGCTTTGTTGTTGTTTTGTTGATGGAGAAGAACTTTGCTTCAGATCTGCTTTGATGGAGAAGAACTTTGCCTTGAATTTGGAGAAGAACTTTGCTTCAGATCTACTTTGATGGAGAAGAAATTTGCCTTGAATTTGGAGAGATTGCTGGTGGCTTGAAGGCTTAAAATCTCTGAGGAGGCTATGTTTTCTTTTGAAGAGATTAGGGTTTTCTCCTTTTTCAGTTGTCTTCAAAATGAGAGGTGAAGACCTCTTTATATAGAGGAAGTCAGGGTCAATTTGGTAACCCTAGCAAAGTAGTATTGGGCCAATTGTATTGGGCCAACTTAACTACCTTCTTTTAACTGGGCTCTTGTTAACATTTAATCCAAATTAATTTTCATGGATTCAATCCAATTAACTTTGTTTACCCAACTAAACAATTTGTTAATTGGTCAAATTTTTCTATCTCTACAGTCACCAAATGAGAACTCACAGTGGAAGTAGTAGTAGTGGAAATAACATTCCCATCAACACCAACAACTGTTCTCGAATTAATCAATCTCTTCTTTGAATAAAAGCTGTATAGTTCGACTGATCATCCCTTGAAACTATGTTCCTAGAGTCATTTGAGTCTTCATCTAATTGAGTCCTTTCAGTTTGAATCTCCAAACAGTCATTTGCATCAACCCCCACCACACTCTCAAAAATATGTAAACGATTTTGGCTAGGCAACAAATGCAAATTACTTCTCCTATCAAGAATTCTACACCCATGTGAACCTCTAGGCCTAACAAAATTAAATCGACCTCACCGCCTATGTTCCCTAATATAAGATAATCTATTCAGTCTATTCCTAGAGGCTTGATCAATAGGCAAATTCGAATTATTGTTATCATCCATGCTAATACAACAAAACAAAGTAGCAAAGACAAAACAATTAAAGAAAATTGCATCACCAGAAACAATTCAATCAATGAAAAAAAAAGAAACTGAAAAATTAAAAGAGGTTTTTCAGTGAAATCTCTTACTGCGCTGTTGAGGGCTTGATTCTGTCGATTCCTTGAGAGATGAAAATGATAAATCCTCAGTTGAAAGAAACAGAGCTGGAATTCGAGTAATAGAGAAAACCCAGAAAAAAAAAGAGATTAAGATAGATGAAATCAAAGATCAGGGAAAAATCGTGAGGAGAAAAACAACTAAAAAACGCAGAACAACAAACAACGAAAGGGAAGAATTACCTAATTGCAGGCGAATTAATTGAACAAATTAACAGAGAAAACGCAGGAAAAATAGATGAAAATAGATGAGATAAAAGATTAGGGAAAAATCGAAAGAAAAAAACACAAATCAGAAACCCAAATATAAATAGAACTAACCTCAGAAGTAAGGAAAAAACGATTCAAGGCATCAGATTCATGGCCAATAATGATGCCCATAAATGCCAAACTAAAATCAAAATGAAAACTGAAGAGACTCGCAAATCCCATGAAGAAATTCTCAGATCAGAAGAAAGAGCAAAAGAAAAAAAATGGGTCTGAAACAAAGAACAGAAACAGAGAAATATATTTGCTTTATCTCGTTTGCTTTTTGGAAAAAACAAAAAATATAAATGCTTCCTGGGCCCACTTACAAATTGACATTCACATAGGTTAATAAGGAAAAATGGGTCCGAATAAATAAAGATAACAGCTAGTGAGGAAATGCTTTTCATCAGATAATGTTTGATTTAGATTGGACCCACTTATAAATTGACAAAGGATAAAATGGTAGGCAGGTGACTAACAATCAAGGACACATGTCACGCAACGAATGCCCTTGTATATTCAAATATATGTAGGTATGATATCTTTATAATTACTATATTTTTAATATTTTACTATTTTTCAATTAAAATTTATATATATTAAATTTTTTTAATATACAGTTTTATTCTACTAAAAACTCTATTTTCATTTAATTAAATTCAATATTTTATAATTATTTTATTTTACCATTTTAATTTAAAAAATTACTGTGATTGACATCTTTTTATTTGACTTATAATTAATTTTTTACTTGATAAATGTAACTCTTGTTGTGGGTTTAAATTTGTTGTTTTACTTTGTTAATATTTTTCTTTGTGTGGGATAATTTCTTTTGTTACTTTAATAGTAAAACCCAATGTATATACAAATGGGTTGGTTGGGTTCGATTTGGGTTAGGTCAATTTCGAGTTAAGGAAATTTTGGCTTATAAGGGTTAGGTCAATTTTCGGTTTTAGGTTGAGTTGGGTTCGGATCGTTCAAATGTCAGGTCATTTGGGTTTCGGTCAATTTTGGTTCGGGTCTTTTTCGGTTTCGGGTCATATGGTTCCGATAATTTCGAGTTTGAGCCTCCGATTTTCAGGTTCAGGTCTTTTCGGATTCGGGTCATTTAAATATAAGTAATCCTGATTCGGGTAATTTCGGATTAATCTCTCGGGTTGATCGAGTTCGGATCATTAAGGATTTGGGGTCAGGTCATTTCAGTTTCGGATTGAGCGGATTTTTTGATCGAATCGGGTTGGATCAGGTTTGGTTTCAGACAGTCGAGTCGAATACCTGCACTCGGGTGAAATTTTGCCAGCTCTAATAATTGGCTTCTTTAGGACAAAATTAGTAGTATGCTTAAGATTTTAATATTCATTTAATTTAAAACAGATTAAGTCACGTGCAACACACGTGAAAGTGATGACTAATATATATAAAAAAAAGAATATTATGGTATTCCACTAGTTCTACTACTAGGATTTAAGAAATTTTTATTGGAGGGATAGTATTTAAGAATTGTGATTCATGTTTATATATAAACAAGTTCATAATGTTATAACTATACATGGTTATATGGTAAGCTTGCATAATCATTAAATTATATATTGTAGTATATAAACATTGTTGGTTAATTTAATTGAGTGATGTGTGTTAACTATAAAAGAATAAGATTTACTGTTTTTTTATAATCTAGAGGCGTTATTTTTTAAATAAAACAGCATCCTATTAAGTCAGGACTTGAAAATGGTCTACTATTTTTAGCCATGTGGAATTGTTTTGCCACGTGGATTGTTGATATGGACAAATTTGATGGCTCGTTTGTATAGGAGATAAGTATTATCTTATCAATCTTAAATTTCAAAATTAAATATGTATTCAAATATGTAAGTCAGATTGTATTTATCACTTGAGATATACATGTAAACAAATGTAAGTATATATACATCAATAGAAATCCAATGAGATTAAGTCTCTTTCACTCATCTCTCTTGTTTCTTAAACTCTACATGGTATCAGCAAGCCCCAAAGACTTCATCGTCTAATTTTCTTCTCGATCCGACCTAGCCTTCTTGTCCATTTTTCTTCACTTTCTTCAATGGCTAATCAAGCAGTTGCCACGGTTCCAGCAACTAAAGAACCTATTTCGTTTGCCACCACCAATAACCTACATGTCAAACTCACCTCTTCTAATTACACCTCCTGGAAAGCTCAGATGGAGGCACTTCTCTTTGGACTCGATCTTGTGGGATACGTTGACGGGACTCACCCTTCACCGCCGGCAGAAATTGAACAGACCGGAACCAAGGTTTCAAATCTAGCCTATACCCTATGGCTTAGACAAGATAAGTTGATCCTACATGCCCTTATTTCATCTACATCTGAGGCTATTATGCCCTATATTGCTGTTGCTCAAACATTTTATGATGCTTGGAATACTCTTGCCAAAGTGTTCGCTAACAAAAACAGGTCAAGAGTAATGTCCTTGAAGGAACAACTCTCCTCCACCCGCCGGGATCAATTAACTGTGGGTGCTTACATCCAGAAAATGAAGCAGTTGGCAGATGACATTCGTCTGGCTGGAGCAACCTTAGAAGATGATGATTTGGTTCTTCACATCCTCAAAGGTGTAGGACCAGAATTTAAGGATGTGGTTGCTGCAATCAGGTGTCGTGAAACACCTATGAATATAGATGAGCTTCACTCTACATTCACTGCAAATGAGATTCATTTGAAAAATGAAGCTGCCGCTATGTCCATGGAGGTTACAGTTCCATCAGTGAATTTTTCCAGGCGTTCTCCATCCAATTTTAATCGTGGCAGAGGCAGGTCCCTTCAGCGATTATACCATCAAGGCCAGCAACTCCCTCTCGGTTAGTTCTCTCTGACTCCAATTCTTCTACTTCTTCATCATTTTTCAATAACACTTCTCACCAGGAAACAAATGAGGTCGGGTTATCACAGCAAGAATCTTGTTCCTCTGAGAACAGCAGTGCTGAACCTACTCCTCCACCGAGACAACGAAAGTCATCCTCGATGCAAGTAGTTATTCACAAACCTGCTGACAATGCACATTCCATGCGTACAAGAGCTAAGAACCAGATATTCAAACCAAAATTGATCAACTTAGCTACCAAGTACCCTCTGCCTGATATTTTGGAACCCACTTGTGTGACCCAAGCCTTGAAAAATGAACAATGGCGCCGAGCAATGTCAGACGAGGTGAATGCCTTGCTTCGCAATGGCACTTGGGAATTGGTTCCCTCCAATCCATCTCAAAATGTCATCGGGTGTAAATGGATTTTTAAACTGAAGCGGAATTCCGATGGGAGCATCTCTAGATACAGGGCCCGATTGGTTACAAAGGGCTTCAATCAACGCCCAGGAGTTGATTTTCAAGAGACCTTCAGTCCAGTAATTAAGCCAACAACAATCAGACTGATTCTGTCTATTGCAACTCAAAGAAATTGGATGGTTTTACAGCTTGATGTGAATAATGCGTTCTTACATGGAACACTTAATGAAACAGTGTATATGAAGCAACCTCCAGGCATGATTGACTTTTCCAATCCAACTCATGTGTGCAAATTGAAGAAAGCTATATACGGTCTTAAGCAAGCTCCTCGTGCCTGGTACAATGAGCTTCGAGCCTGCCTGCTTAATTTTGGATTCAAGCAATCTCATTCAGACCCTTCATTATTTTTATTCCATCAAGGTGACATTACTACTTACTTCTTGGTTTATGTGGATGATATTTTGCTAACTGGTACTAGCAATTCCCATTTGCAAGAAGTTGTTGCAGCTCTCTCTGTCAAATTTTCTCTCAAGGACCCGGCACCTTTGAATTACTTCCTTGGCATTGATGTGATTCCTTCTTCATCGGGTTTATTTCTATGTCAAAGGAAATATGCTGTAGATTTATTGGAGCGCACCTCCATGCTTGATGCTAAACCAGTCTCCTCTCCATTGCCATCCACATGTTCTTTTACCAAAGAAGATGGAGATTTACTTGATGATGTTTCTCTATATCGGAGTATCATTGGGACCTTACAATATCTTCTTATAACTCGACCTGATCTGGCATATGCAGTAAATAAAATGGCACAATTTATGAATGCTCCTACAACCATTCATTGGCAAGGTCTCAAACGCATTCTCAGGTATCTAAAAGGTACTACTGCTTATGGTCTGTTACTTAAATCCACTCCATCTCCATTTGAATTAGTTGCATACTCGGATGCTGATTGGGCTGGAGACTCTGGAGATAGGAAATCTGTTTCGGCCTTTCTTATTTACTTTGGAGGTAATTTGATCTCATGGAAGAGCACTAAGCAAAGGACTGTAGCTAGATCATCCACAGAAGCTGAATACAAAGCTATTGCCAATGCTGCCTCTGAAGTAACCTGGGTACAAAATCTGCTGAATGAACTTGGATTGTCATGTTCCTCCATTCCAACAATTTATTGTGACAATATGGGAGCTACTTATGTTTCAATCAATCCGGCCTTCCACTCAAAAATGAAACATGTATCTATTGACTTCCATTTTGTCAGAGATAAGGTCAATGCTGGACAATTATCAGTCAGCCATGTTTCATCTCAAGATCAACTTGCAGACCTTCTTACAAAGCCTTTGCCGAGACAGAGATTCTGTGAATTAACTGCCAAGATTGGAGTCCTTCCAGTAACTTAATCTTGAGGGGGCCTATAGGAGATAAGTATTATCTTATCAATCTTAAATTTCAAAATTAAATATGTATTCAAATATGTAAGTCAGATTGTATTTATCACTTGAGATATACATGTAAACAAATGTAAGTATATATACATCAATAGAAATCCAATGAGATTAAGTCTCTTTCACTCATCTCTCTTGTTTCCTAAACTCTACAGTTTGCATGCCATTAAAAAAAAAAGGAGTTATTTGGCCAAAATTAAGAATTCATGAGTGATATTGGCGAAAATAAAAATTAAGGGACTTATTTGACCGTTTTGAGAAAATTTAGGGACCAATTTGCTCATTAAGATGAATTGATTATTTAGCCTTATTTTTATGAGTGGTGATCCTATAGACTCTGTGGAGTTACCACGGACTTGAGGCTAAATCACATACATAATCACATATTCATTCTAAAACCCTATCATAATCAATGTTTAAAAGCCCATATCTACCCAAAAAATAAAAAATAAAATTATTTGGGGCTAAACTTCATGTGAAAATCGTATCTTAATTATTAACGTCCTTAATTGAACAAAAGAAAATTTTATTTGATACAAAAACTTTATGTTGAACTTTTACCTCAATAAATACAAAATTTTAAAAAATTTCACATTTCAAACTAAAATTCATTTAAAATACTACATGGGTAAACTAAAAATTCACTTAAATATGTGATTATGTGTGTGATTTAGCCTCGAGTCCGTGGTAACTCCCACGGACTCGAGTCTATAGTATCATCACTTTTATTTCTATAATGAACTACAAGCAGGGCGGCCTGCGCTTGCGCTGCAGTCATCTTCCTATTATGGCTATATTTTTTGTAATTGTTCAAGTCGTTAGTAAGAAGATATTGCATTGGTTGTAAGTCAATCAGTTAGGGGAAACTCATACATCGAAACAAATAATTCGCATATATAAAGCAAAACACATGACCTCTCTTTCATTCTAAAAGTGCATTACTAAATTCTACTTCGTCTCTAGGTAATTTATCAAAATAAAGCTAATATTCTACTATGTTTAAGTCGTTACTATGTTTTTTTAGGTAATTTTTCTAGATAATTGATCAAAATAAAGATCATATTAATTATTACTTGAAATGTATGTTGATTATCTAAAAAAACATAGTACGCTGCGGTCATTTTTTAATCTTGATTGTAATTGTTAAATTAATGATCTCGGGTAGGTGGAAGAATTTGGTTTTCGCATAAGGAAGACCTAATTTTTTGTAGTCAAGGAGCATGCATAATTGTCGTAGGAAAATTGAATTAATTGAGAGCATTTGCAGGAGCATATGTAATTTATACAATGCATCACAAAATGATTGTACTTAGCATTGGCTAATTGTGCTTTTGGAAATGCGGAAATATACTAAACATAAATAACTAATGAAAACCTCAATAAAAAGGAAGTCGAATAATAAATAAAAAATACTTTTTGTAAAATAAAGGAGGAATAAGGAAATGTTAAATTTAAATATCAAATAATATAATAAAAAAATAAATCCAGATTAACCTCAAAATGTTGCTGTGGGAAGTGAAATTAGCTCCCACTTTAGGTTATGCTATCCTAAGGCGCTGCTAAATTAAATGGAAGGATCTTATCAATGTCCACCTGGAAATTTTAGGAAACGGAATGAAGTCCATGTGAAACCAATTCAGAGAAATGTTATGGAAGAAGAAAACCACCCAAATAAAAATGAAGACGAAAGGAAAATAAAACTGGAATGTAAATAGTTTACTTATGAATCAATCATTATTGTAGATACATCTATAGTATCAATCCTTTGGAACTCCGACAAAGGAGTTGAACCGGTAAATCCTAATATCCACACATAATTAATATGTAACTAAAACACACTTAATCATAAATATAAAAATAGTAAATTACAAAAAAGGACAGCAGGAAAAGTAATGGAGGAAATTCATCGAGTGCCTTTTTAGTCACCCGAAAAGTGAGAAAAGACAAAAAAAAAAAAACCGAAATGAGGCACCACATTAATCCTCAATTTGGTCTTTAAGTAATTTCCATAGTCAATAAAAATAATATACTAGATTTAGCTTTCACGTGGGTTACACGTGGCCCAACGTGTTTAAATGAAATATTCATATGAAATTATGATAACCTCCCTATTAAATTATGATAATAACACTATTTTTTATGACCTCCTTATGAAATTTTGATAACCTTCCTATGAAATTTTAATAAAGATACTATGGAATTTCAAGAACCTTTTTATAATTTTTTTTAACCTTATGAAATTTTGTTAACCTCCCTAAGGAATTTTGAAGACCTCACTATGAAATTTTGATAACTTCCCAATGAAATTTTGATAACCAACACTATGAATTGTTGATAACCTCTATAAGATATATTGATAACAACGTTATGGAAATTTAAAAACCTTCATATGAATTATTAGTAATCACACTCTGAAATTTTGATAATCACACTATGAAATTGTGATAACCTCGCTATAAAATTTTGATTCACCTTCCTATAATATTTTAATAAACCTCCCTATAAAATTTCGATAACCTCCTTATGAAATCTTGACAACTACAAATTTTGATAACCTCCCTATGATTTTTTGATAAACTCATTATGAAATTTTGTTAATCTCCCTATGAAATTTTGATCTACATACTATGAAATTTTGATAACCCTCTTATGAAATTTTGAAAACTAAACTATGAAATTTTGATTTTGATATCCTCCCTGAAATTTTGATTACTCCATATTAAAAGCTTAATAATCTTCCTAATTTGGTAACCATACTATGAAATTTTTATAACCTCCCCAGAAATACCACTATGAAATTTTGGTAATCACATTTTGAAAATTTGATAACCTCTTTATGAAATTTTGATAACCTCTCTATAAAATTTTGTTGACCTCTCTATGAAATTTTGATAATTACATTATGTAATTTTGATAACAACACTATGGAATTTTGATAATCTTCCTATAAATTATGATAATCCGATCTCTATGAAATTTTGATAATCATTATATGAGATTTGATAACCTTCTATAAAATTTTGATACTCCTTATGAAATTGAGACTTTTATAACCTTCATATGAAATTTTGATAACCACACTAAAAAATTTTGATGACCACACTATGAAATTTTCATAACCTCCACATGAAATATTAGTAACCTCCTTATGAAATTTTGTTAACCACACTATGAAATTCTTATAACCTCGCTATGACATTTTGATAATCTCTTTGATAACTGATCAGACCAAAATCATACATCTTTTTATTAGCTTTTTCCTATTCTTTTTGAGTATTTTGTGCTTGATTATGCTTTATATTGGTTATATTTGTGTTCATAGGTGTTGACAAGAAGAAAAGTGCAAAATCATCAATTTTGTACCTTTGTAGAGCCTTTTTGGATGCTTTATGACACAAATATTTTCCGAGGAAGTTTTGGATGAAGAATGGAGCCAATATGTTCGTGATTGAAGAGCTTGAAGAGTCAATTTTATGCTTATCAAAGTCATAAAGTTGATTGCTTGGTGTTTTCAAGGCAAAGGAGCAAAGACAAGTTCAAGGCAAGAAGACATGTCAAGGTGATGAGCTATGACACAACCTACCTGGGTGATCAGGCAATTAACATAGGTCCTCAGACAAACCATGTGGGCACCCAGGTGGAGTCGGGACACTGCCCAGCTAATCTTAAGGCAAACCACATGGGTGCTCAAGGCAACCATGTGGGCGCCCAGGAGGAGTAGGGGCCCTTGTCTGCGCGCACAAGTTCAGCAACTCAGCGTCACTTCCTCTTGAAGCCTCTTCAATACTTTCCAAATTTAGCGACAGTTCGGGAAAACAGCCATAACTTTTGATCCAGAGATCCAAATGAGTTCTATGAATATGCGTTGGAAAGCTAACTCCGAGAGCTACAACTTTCGTGTTTTGGTCGAAGCCCAGATCTGACATTTTCATGAACGAAAATGCCCCTGAAGTTAACGGACAGAATCTGTCCTGGGCCAGATTGCGTTTTGAGCAAGTTAAGCCCATATAACCTATTTGGGTCAGCTTGAAGACATGGAGAACAGCCCAGAACGTCCCTAGGGTTAGTTTAAGTCATTTAAAACTCTAAATTAAACCCTAGGCAGCCCCCTATATATACCCTCTTATCCTAGAACCCTAGAAGAACTTCTCTACAACTTTTCTCTTATTTTTCTCTTAGGTTTGGCGGTTTGGAGAGGAGGCAGCCGCCTCCTCCTCTTTTCCACTTCGGTTTGTAAGTTTTCAATCTCTCATGGATTGGAAACTCCAATTCATGAGAGGCTAAACCTTTATACTTCTTTTTCTTAGGTATTTTTGATCAATAAATTTATGGTGAGACTTTTGTTCTTAATAATTTGATTTTTCTATTTGAATATGTTTCTTATCCCTATGCTTCATCTTATGTGTTCATATTTTGATTGATTTGGAGTACTACTTATCTTGAGATTTATGAATGCTATTGTGAGATTCAAGTTGGCTTGAGTCAAGCTAATGTTGGTCCAAGTGACAATTGTTAATTCTAGGAGTCCTAGGTTCAATGGGATTATCAAACCTTGTTGAAATCTATAGGCCGAGATGGTAATAGATGTAGATGAGTTTGGTATTGATTTATCATGCATGTGGAAAAGTAAATCTTAATACTTGCTCTATGATTCTTCCCAGGGGGATGCTTGATTAGAAACAATAGAAATTAGTTTTAGCGAGATGCGGACGAAGTTTTATTAGCATGTTGGAGGGTTGAGTATTCCTCTCCTATACCAATTATTCAAGTGGAGTTGTTTAAGATATTGAGTGGATTACTTTATTCCAATGACAATTGATGTCTACGTCTTAGGCTATATATCGATTTGGGGTAATTTATGATTCTTAATTGATTGCAATTTAAGTCAAATTCATGTCTTGTGTCCATGATCCATGATTTATTTGATCAAAATAATTACCTAGAGGAAAAGAAGTATGTTTTCAATTAATTGTTTTTCTCAATTTATTTTCTAGATCTTTAGTTTAGTTTTATTTAATTGTTTTCTAAGTTTGATTTTGTTATTTTGAAAACCTATAAAAATCCCCTTTGGTAAGATTTTCTTTAGTGTAATTTGGCTTTAATTTGTTTCCACCTTCTCTGTGGGATTCGACCCCTACTTGCCCTACCTAATAGTTACAGGTTTGTGGGGATTTATCTTGTGGTTTGTTCAACGACCGATCACAATTTTGGCGCCGTTGCCGGGGAAGGAAGGAAGCAACAAGAAGATTGAAGACAAATTATCACCTAAGAATTTCTTATCCTTATCTTTTTCTTTTTCGTTATTTTCTTTTTATTTTATTTTTCGTTTAAGTGCTAATCTTTTCTTTCTAGCCTTTGTTTTCGAGGAATTAGAATTTCGAAGTAATGGAGCAAAAAACACCATGTTATTCTTCTCGAAAGGAGATCCTATCTTGCCAACAATTCCCTGATGAAGATTGGTGCGAATATTGGGAATGATACAACGAGCTATGTGAGAGCAACCCTAACCATGGTTTATCTGAATGTCAGTTAATTCAGAATTTCTACTATGGGTTGTCTCAAATGGACCGAGTCAATATTGATGAGAGGGAACAATGGGAGATTCTACTAGAGGAAGCTTCCGATACTGGTCAAGAAGAAGATGATGCACGAGTGACACATGCTCAAAACCAAATTACAAATTGCGAACAGTTACTAGATGAGGAGTTGCACCAATTTTGGGAAAGATTCAACAAGTTATGCGATAGCTATCCAAACCATAGGCTTTCTGAGCAAATGCTTATTGGATGTTTCTATTCTGGTCTAGATCCTGTTTATATAGACATAATAGAAAAAGCCAGTGGTGGAAGTTTTCTACATAATGGGTTTTTCTTTTTAAAAACTCTCAAGGAGCAAAGGGAGATAATTGAAGAAGCGGTAGCCAAGAGCGCACAGAAATATCACGAGGCATCGGTCCCAATCATGAAGGAAGTTGAAGAGGTGTCAAGCGAAACATTGGATGATTTGGAATCACAAGAGCTTAATACGCAAGACCCAACTCAATTTTCTTCAATGATGAGATGATACCCATGCATGGTCTGCATCCCTACAACACCAAATGAGACTTCCAAGATTTGCAAGAAGAAAGGAAGCACCAAAAGAAGATATTGAGATGGACATTCTTCCACCTTCTCCACCAAAGATTGCCAAGCACGAAGAGCCACTAAACGATGAGAACTTAGGGCATTCTAAAGAATTGAAGGATCTTGTTGATAACCAAGTTTTGGAACCTACAAGTCCAAATTTATTGGGGGTCGACAAATTTCTTGAACATGAAAGTTATGGAGAAAAGGAATGGATATCCATGGATCAATTCCTTTTGAAGGATGAGGAGATTAACCAAGATGAGGATACTTCACAAGGGCAAGAAAGAAACAATGCCAATCAAGGATGCCGAAAGCTCTCATTGCATCAACCTCTAACGGCAACTCAAATGGCATTGTCATTCATAGCCATTCATGGAGTCGCTCTCAACAAAATTGGTGAATTCTTTCCTTACCTCCTATTTTGTTGTGCTCATATTCTTCCTATCCCATCATATCTACTTTTTGCTTTGAAGTGGTATGATCCACCTTAACAAAGGGAGATGGAGGAAAGTCTAGCCAAAGACAATAAAGAAAGGCGCTTATTGGAAGGCAACCCAATTTTCTAACCCTTTTGATTGTTTTTGTTTTTGAAGTTACTAATTTTTCTTTTGTGTCATAGTAATAGAGTCTAACTTAATTGAAGTTTGAAAGGATGAGTGGCAAAAAGCCAAATTGCTCAAGGAATAAGTTTGCATGGATTCTGTTTCAACCTTCATGAAACTCGAGCTCAACTTCAAGGAGGTCGAATCAGAAACTTGTCATACCAATGGGTCATGTTTACGTGGAAGGAAAACTACAAGGAGAAGCTTAGCGATTGAGAAGAATTGATCACTCCAATCAATCAATAGGAATTTTCTTTACCTTTCCCTCTTCATGCTTTATGATTAATCTTTAGAGAACGAACATGATAATATGGTAGACTTGCAAGCTTAGTTTTTCATATTTTTCTAAAACTTAATGAACTTCAATTTTGTTACTTATTAGGTACATTGAAAACTAAGGACTATATAGTTCAATTTCAAAGAAGGATCAAAGAAAAGTCCACAATGAGGATGGAAGAAGCATGCACACGAATGCCAACACCTCAAATAAGCTTTTCTTACCTTTTTCCTTCTTAGTTGTTCTTTAAATGATGATATCTTTACTTGATGAATTGAATATGTTGGTTCTTTGTTTTGAATGGTATTTCATGCATCATTTTGTATCTTTGCATTAATGCATATTCACATATCATTGTATATTATTGCATACATCTCATACATATAGAATCTTAAGTGATAAGAGTTCAGAGCCCTCAATATTGTTTTAAGAATTTTTGGTAAGGGACAAGTGTTATTGGATTGAAGAATTTTGGGAATTTTGCAAGAGTTTGGATGATATTAGCTTTGGGACATTAAGGGTTGAGTTTGAAGCAAGTTGGTAGGAAAAATGCAAGGGAGAACATTTGGGAAGCAAAACACGATTCGACCTGGGCCCCTAGGCTAATTGCCTAAGCACCCAGACCGAACTTCTCAGCCCCCAGCTGCCCTGCATCAAGCATAGAGGCCGACTGCCGCTGGGCACCCAGGCCAAAAGCCTAAGTACCCAGTTGGATTGTCTGAGCACCCGGATGCCGAACACTGAGCTAGGACAGTGCCGAACACCCATGTGCCTAAGTCGCTCCCCAACTCCCAACTCCCAACAGCCATCACCCATCTCCAATACTATAAATACCACCCATCACCCACCTTCAATTCTCCAACACCCATCTCCATCCCAAACCCTTTCCATTTTTTCTATTACATCCAAATTTCAAAATTCACTCACTTTAATTCTCAAGTTCACTACTCAATCACTTACAAATAATTCCTTTCACCTTTTTATCACCCAAAAACACTTACCCATTAGATTATCCAACACCTTTTCCATCATAATCATCAAATTTTCAAAATTTTCAAGCTTTGGGAAGGTTGTAGATTTCTTTGGATTTTGGTTTAAAGTGGTTCGAAAGGAGATAAGAGGTAATTTGGAGTTGATTGAGGAGATTTTGAACAGTGGGAGGTGCTACATTGGATCAATACGTGAAATTTTTCAAGAACCCAAGGTAATAAGGAAGTAGTAGTCAAGTACATGGAACCTAAGATAAGCTTCGCATCGATGATTTCTATGTTGTGGATGAGCTTTGTCATGGAGTAAGTCGTTGTAATGGAATACCAATGGCTAGGTTGTTACTCTCTAGGATGTGGATTGTTTGAGTCATTTGGGTATCAAGAGACGAGTCATTGCCAATCATCCACATTGGTACAATGTACATCGTAGGACTTATGTGCAAGGACTAGAACAACCACATGTACCTATGAAGAGAGTTCCAACAACTTATGGTTCGCGAGATGAGGCAACATAGGAGTGAGATGGGAGCTTACATGGACTGAATTGAGGATACCATGGATGACTACATGGGTCAAAGGAGACCAAGGAGGCCGTTAGCTCTTATCCTTATGATTTCTTGTGTATTGCATTTTATCATGACATTTCATGCATGTGTGTTTAATTTGTGTTTTAATTCGTATTTGTCTTGTGTTTATTTTGGATCTTATGTAAGACTTAAGTTTTTGGATGCTATAATTGATAATATGTTTGGATTAATTTGCTAAGATTGAGCTTTGACTTTCTTTGTGAATTAATCTCACATGTATTCAATTAACTGCCCCACTTATTGTGTTTTGGTTGCTAGTGAATGATTATTTTATTTTTTGCACTTACTTTTTAAAAAAATTCAAAGAGATCATTGATTTTTTTTTTCGAATTACTAGCACAACACACATTGAGGACAATGTGTCTTTTAAGTGTGGAGGAGGAATTAGTCTATTTGAAAGATCCTATTTTTCTATTTTTCTATCTTATTGACTAGAAATAAATTTTTCAAAATTTTTGAAGAAAATTGAAATTGTTTTGTATTTCTAATAAGTTTTGATTTAATTTCCATGAGTATAGTCTTGTGTAATACTAATTTGGTTTAGATTCATTGAAAATATTTTTCAAATTTTCTTATGACCAATTTCATTCTTTGATTGAGAAGTGTGGTTAATAAGGTTTTTCATACCCAAAAATGTTTTGACAAGTGTATTACTTCTAGAACTTGTGTTGAATCTTGTGTACATTTATGGAAGTATGTCATGGATATGTCAAAGACAAAGTGTGGGGGTATGAAGGGTAGCTAAAATCTTTTAAAAAGAAGTGTTTTCATGAAAGAGGAGAAGAGATACTTCTGATCTTTCCATAGTTGTCACTCTTTAAAAAAAAATAATAATAATAAATAAGGTTAGTAACCTTAAAAGAGGATTAGAGGCATGGAATGCGAAAGTATTGTCCCTCTGAAAAAAAAAAAAAAAGAGTGTTAGTAACCTCAAAAGAAAAAGGGAGTTAGTAACCCCTAAATCATGAACACTTCTAAGGTTAGTAACCTTGTTTTCTTAAATGTAGTCCTACCCTTTTTAAACCCATTCTAATTTTTGATGAATATCCATGATATTACTTTTTCTTTGGAGATAGATGTATTTACAAGCTTATGAAAAGTTTTCCTTGTCAAAATCATCAAAGGTATGTTGATCTTAGAACTTACATTATTGATTGGAGTGATTTTGTGCATAGTTGATTTGAATCTTATGATCTTTGTATTTTTACTAACTTATATTGCATTTGATTAGAAAATGTAGATTAAATTCTTAATTTGTTAGAAGTACTCTATTTTCTAAAGTTTGATGTTTCTAGTCAATGTTTTCATAATGTTTGTGGGTGTCGTTCTAGTTAAGAAAACCCTTAGGTGACATCACACCTCCTAAGTACCTCTATCAGTCTTAGGTTGAAATGGCTTGCGTCACGAGCTAAGTGCCACCGTACACCTACGAAAGTGGAATCAATAAATTGTTTAGTTTAGGACTAACTTTGGTTTTCTTAGGATTAACACTAGTTTGCTAGGGACTAGCAAAGCTTAAGTGTGGGGGAAATATGATCAGACCAAAATCATACATCTTTTTATTAGCTTTTTCCTATGCTTTTTGAGTATTTTATGCTTGATTATGCCTTAT